>VXBC01006029.1:1200914-1230924 GCA_013399945.1 Ploceus nigricollis | reverse complement strand
GGCGGCGGAGCGCCCCTGCCGGGACAGGAGGCAGCGCCCCGCCGCTTCCTTCCTGGCGTCCCCCGGAGAGAGCCCCGGCAAGGGCAGCGGGAGCGGTGCCGGGGAGCAGCGAGGCTGTGGTGCCTCGGGAGGGGGAGCTCTGACCCCACCGGAGAGCAGAGGGGGCCGCGCAGGCCGCGGCTGTTTCCGAGGAGAAGAGATAAAACACTAGGAAAAGAGGACACGAAGTTATTTTAGGGGCGTTGTTGCGTCATTTGCCCGCCCAAAGCGAAAGCACCGCTCTGTGTGCCCGCGGCACTGACCGCTCCCAGCTCCGCCGGGCCGGGCTCATCGGCCCGGGCACTGCCCCGAGATACTGCACCCGCCGCAGCCTCGCCTGGCCTGGCTGCCACGGTGGGAACTCCCGCTGGACCGGGCTCCGCGCCCCTTGGAAGAGCCGGGATGGCGCCCGATGCGCCCGTCAGTGTTGCTGTGTCAGTGAGCAGGGGCAGCGCATCGCTCCCTGCAAGAGCTGCTGCCTGCTCCGGCTGCACGCTCGGGTCAAAATGGAGATGGGAACCTGGTGGGCAATTTAGTCAGGATTGTTAGTAAGGTACAGAAATGTAGCCACCTCCTCGTATGTTTTCCCTAAGAAAACAATGCCGCCAATGCCTTTGTCTGGGGAATCGGAAAGGGTAGAGAGAAAAACAGCCCTCTTTCCTTACCCATTAAAAAGTGCAGAGTAAAAGAAGCAGAATAAATTTAAAATGCTATTTTTCCCCTTTTGAGCAAGTTGAACTGTTATCAATAATTAAATTGGGAAGAATTTCTATTAAAAGGAAAGATTTATGCTCACATTAATCTCTTAGCTGCATAAATTAATCTGTTTATTTCTTTATTCTTAACAGAGGGAAATGAAATCTACAGCTTTAGCAAAATTAATGCCAAATGGTAGATAAAAGCTATTTCCTACAAAAGATTTTAAGTTTTCCCTCAAGCTACCTCATAAAAGCTATTTCAAGCTTTTGGTGTCTCTAATTTAGCACATTTTATAGTCCATGCTAACCCACCAGAGGCTGTAAGTATTTCATTATCTTAGAGCCAGCATTTGATTAATGTGACCAGAATTGTTTCACAAATTGTTCTTAGCTAAAAATTAGATGTGCTATATCAATTATCAAAATAAGAGAAATCAATTAATCAATTGTGTTGAAATCAGAATTATTTCTAAATATTTACATTATCTGAACTGCTGTTGCTATAAACGAAGAAAATAATTAAATATGTGCTGCAGTATTTATAAATGACTTGTGTTACAGTTGCTATCAACATAGCTCTCTACAAAGACTATACTGAAAGCTTTACTAAATCTTTCCTCTGGAAATGCAAAATTTCCCAAATTTCTCTTAATTAAGAAGTTACTTTTTCTTAATGTACTTCTCTATTACTCAGAGTTTGGTTTAATTTAGAGAGAGAGGTGCAAATAAACCTGGCAGCCTGCTGCTTTCTGAAGAAACTTACACTTCTCTGCACTCCAAGGCAGCTTTCACAGGCCACTGTTCCGTGAATCGCCAACACAAAGTTAGAGCTGTCCTTCCCCAGACCAATTTTGGTGGAAGGGCAGCAGGGATTCTCTCTCAGCAGCCATCCCAGGCTGGAGATCCCACAGGTGTCTCAGGGGAAGACCTGGCACATCCCCTGGGCAGTGGGGGTGCAGCAGAGCGCACCCACCCCAATTTTTGTGGCTGTCTGCACAGTCACTTGGTGAGTTGCCTTTGGGGTCAGTAACAGCAGAAGCAGCTGGCTAACTCAAGTCTTCAGTGAACAAAACCAGAGCCCAAACATGGTCCACAATACACATGCAGAACAAATTTTATTGAGTTCTTACAATTTCTGGCTATTTGTTAAAATATGCAGATTATATATTTATTTTATAATAGTACATTTTTTTAAGTGCCAAGTGCTGAGCTGTAGAGAGTTTCAAAGAGACTGCAACAACCCCCTCTGTACCCCTCCACGTCTGGTTTTGAAAGGGAACATCTGAGGGCAGTGTTTGTTTATGCCAAGATACATGAAGTATTCTGTTTGCTCCTGGTCAAAATGCCAGGTTTGTCTCAGCTTGAGAGCTTCCAAGTTCTCCTTGTAAAGTACAACCCTCTTCTCTGAACAAGGAAACAGAGCAGCTGCAGCTGCCCAAACTAACCAGCAGGCAAATGTAATTTGCAGTCATGCTGCCCTAGATTGGAAAATTAAGGACCTGCATAAATGTGACAGGTCAATGTCTTACACAGCTTTTTCAAGAACAGATTAAGTCTCATCTGTGTAATACTGTGCCCAGAACTAGCTGCTCCTTTCTCCAGCACATCACCTATAATGTCTTTGCTGAGTGCAAACTCCATAAGAAAAGGCTTTAGTAAATGTGGGCAATTTGATCAGTGAAATTAAACTGCAGCACCAGCTAGAATGGCATTTATTTGGTTTCCATAATATCATAAGTGCAGAAAGTGAGCCACCTCCTGCATAGTCACAACTCTCCACACACAGAGCTTTCTTAGGTTGCTCTTTCCAAAGAATAGTATCATCCTCATCCAGAATTCAGGCCCAGGTTTTTTCATTATAAATGCTAGGAACAATCCAGTACTTCACTGCAGGTTGAGGTACAGGCCTGACAGGTACTTGAAAGTCCTGTAATGAGTCACTGGTCTCAGTCTGTGTGCCTGGTAAGGGACCCTTTGGTTTCCATCTCCCCCCCGCAGATGCTGTTTCTGACTCCTCAGAGTGTCTTTCCAGAAACACTAACAAGCACAAATGACAAAGCAATTAAGTAAGTTTTGTGGAGAGCCGTGGGACTTTTCTAAGAGATTATAAGAACTTTATCCACTATCACATAACTTCTTTTATCCACCGCTGATATATTCTAATAAGCTTTTTGGAACACTGCTGCTCTTGGAGGTTTAGTGAGAACTAAATAATATAAACGGAGGGAGCCCTGGAACTGACCTGGCCCTTACCTCTCCTAAGGGCCGCACTAAGAGCTCTGCAGAGTTCCAGCAGGAAAGACATCTGGATTTCTGGTACGTGGAACACCCTGGTGACATCTATCCCAGTTTCATCTGAACATAGCTGTGTCAGCACTGTTACATACTGCTTAAGCTATAAAAGTAGTAGATTTAAATCAAAACAGTAGTCCATATCAATGGCTTTTATTCTGTAAAAATGCCAATTCCGTAAAACCAATTTTTTTAAGTTGTCGAGCAAAAAGTTCATCCAAAGAAATATAGATTAATGTGAAGTAACAAAATAAATAATAAACTTGCATGGTTTCCTTTCCTTCTGAAAAGGTTTAACAAAAAATCAGATAAGAATTACTTCCTCAGCTTCTGAAATGGATCCAACTCTTAAGTGCATTGTAATAACCATTTACCTCTGTACCCGAGTGCCATAAAACAGATGATTATTGCAGCACCAAGGAGTTTCATTGTCCTGGTCATTCATGCAAACTTCTGTCCAACCCAGAGCTGTTTGAGAATCAGAGTAGCCGAGGTTGATGGGCACATCTGGTGCCCTGAGAGGTCATCTACTCCACCCTCCCCTGCTCAAAGCAGGGTCAGTTAGAGTTCAAGACTCTCTCTCTCTTGGGATTTTGAGTATCTCCAAGGATGGAGACTGCACCACCTCCCTGGGCAACATGCTCCTGTGTTCAACCACACATTAAAAAAAATGAAAAACAAAAGTTACATTTAAAATGAATGAACACTTGTAGTCTTGCAGCCCAGTGAAAATGTGGTCCATATGAGCTCCTGCCTCCCCATCAAAATTCCAGTCTGTCTTAGTGGGTTTTATGTCCACCTCAGGTGTTAGAAGAAACCTGTATTTTTCAGCTTCCCTGTTAAGGTGGATGGTGAATGATTCTCGGTTTTGCCATCACCACAAATTTCTTCCGCATGTATATATAGGACTGTTGTACAAACATTTTAACCTTGTGTCACAGTATGTTCCAAGTCTCACAGTTTTCTTCTTCCTGAGTTGGTGGTTGTAATGAATAATATTATAAAACAGGAGATGGGGTGGAACACTGAAATAATAGGGAATCCTGCAATTATGGTCAATATGAGGGAGTTATCCTGAGGGTCTTTTTAACTGCATTTTCCATATTGCACTATTAGCAGTTGCTCTTCAGGAAACTGAAAGTATTGAGATAGGTAAATTCAGTAGAAGTAAGAAGTAACAAAAGTTCTGTGATGTCCAGAATGAAAGATTTTATTTTCTTTACTTCTGAAGAATTGAAAAATAATGGATAAGCAGGACAGTATTAAAATTCTGCTTCTATACTTGTTAGGGTGCTTTCAATCCAGTATTAAAGGTATACTGCTTAGCTGATTTTGCTCACGTAAAGGTCATGCTTCTGTCCTCAGATGGCTTAACTGCACTGCTTGCTAAGCAATCAAGTCTCTGTAGCTAGTATTCCTGGAAGGATAAATTAAAAATAATTTTCTACATACTCTGAAGACCATAGTGTTTTCATTCTTGTATTTCACATAAATGTCTGGAGAGCTTATGCAAATTTAGATGGTGATCCTTAAATTTAAAAAGTTATGTAATTTTTTATTCTCTTTAAGCATGTGAAAAAGCCTGTTATTCCAATATAGCTTGGACAAAAACATATTTTCTTTTAATCTCCTAATGAAAAATCTGTCTGATTCCTCCCTTTTCTTTCTCTGTAATTTTATTTCCACCAAAGAACATAAACATCTAAGCAAACCAATAGAGTGAACTTTAGTAACTCACTGTTAGAAAAGAAAATGAACAGTAGTACTGGTTTTGTGGATCATTTGTATTTGCCACAGGCCAAAACACTGTAAGTTTTGTAAAGAACAGTGGTGGTGGGTGGCATTCAGGCCTTGGCCTGGTACTCTGAGGAAGCAGCAGCACTTGCTGTCGAACTGCAGTGAAGTTTTATAGATTGTTAGGTAACAAGTATATCATGCTAATCTCATTGAAAGGAGTTTTTAACAATAAATGTGTATTTACACAGCCTGTGTGCCTCTCTCTCACGTGTAACTCCTTCATGTCAGGTGCATACATGTACACAGGTATGTTCTTAGTTTATGCTGTGATACAGTGCAGTAATGAACAGAATTCCTAATGTTTCAAACTGGCAGTGCTTGATAAAACATGTACAAGGCTATTATTTCTATTTCTTTAGGAGAATCTATATTTTTAATATAAACTTGGCAAGGCAACCAGTGTGAAAGTCTGAATTTGGAAAAGTCTCCTTTCTGGCAAAAGAATTGTGGGTGGGGTTTTATTCAGGCATATTGTCTCATTTGGAGGGTGGAAAGTATCTGAGTACTCACTATACATAAAAAATTTCCAGGAAAGTGCTTTTTTTTTTTTTAATGCTAGGGGAATATGGATTCACTGTTGCACAGGAACTCTTACAATTCCAGTTGTTTATTGGAGCCATTTATGCAGCGAATGCAATCCTGGCAGGTTCCCTTTCCCTCACTGCATTTCATGATGTGTCAGTACTATTTTTAGTTATGAGTTATCAGGTTAGCCATAAAACTGAGTAAAGCTCTGTTCCCTTTGAATAAGTTGTTACTCATAAAGATGAAGATCAGTCAGTGTATACAGAGATGCACAGTAGAAAAAAAAGAAGGAAAATACAAAAAACTTTAAAAGGAATCCAGAAAAAAAATCAAAAATTGATGGCATGTGATTATGAAAAAGAAGAAATGAACATGCTAGAATTTATGTATGCACTGCCCTGGGTAGGTGCTTCTTCTGGTAAGCATCTCCTCCTGGTGGTTGCTTAAATTTAGATCTTTCCAAAATACAGTGCTATGTTTGGAAATATCTAATTTTGATGTTTCAACAATATAAGTCCTGAACATGTTTTTCATTTAAAATTCTTTCCCAAATCTATCCCAATTTCTGGATCTTTCAAAAAAACATGTTTGGGAATTTTGGTAGCTCTTCTTTGATAACTCTTCTTTTTTCTACCTCTCCCTTGGAGAGGTTCTTGGAAATCTTGGAAATAATCTTTCTTGTTATTTAGTTGCCACTGTGATTAACTGAAATTACTATAAAAGCTTGTCCAACACAGCTACTAAAGCCAAACGTCTTGAAAGAGGGAACGGCAGATATTCTTTGAAACACAGATAGAAAAAACAGGAATAGGCAGAAGATTATCAGTTACCATTCTGCAACCTGCTTGAATAGAAATGAGGTAATCATTAAATACATACTCCTTTTCAGTTACTCAGTTAGAGAATTAGTAGCGGACAAGAGGGAGTATTTCTTTCTTCTTCATAGCACAAAGCACCGTGGAAAGAAAATAAAAAGGAGATATAAAATATTATGTAACCTTAAAGTTTGTGGTGGTGACTTTCCAGAGATTTCTGGCAGGCAGTACAGTACAAAAATCAGAAAACAGAAGTACAGTTTGAGTGCCATTGAGGGTCAGAGCTCCCTAGAAGGAGTGGAGGAAAGTGGAAATTGCTCATAGTTGCCTTTTTTGCTTGTCTTCTTTTGTTCTGTTCTATAATGCACTTTGTGACTTTGAAAAGAAGATAATTTGTTCAATTATATTTTGCAACTGTCACTTTAACTGACTTTTTACAGCAGTAGAAATGACTGAATGTATAGTTTCTCTTCATGGAAAGGGAGAGAACTATTTCAATCAGCTGCATTTCTTGGCACTTACACAGTATGTTTCCTATTCTGTGAGCTATCTGCCTGGGGCTGCTCTGCAGGGCAAGAAGGGGGATGCTTCCTTACTTTCAACTCCTATGAATTATTAATCATTTGCTTATATGCCTTACTTGAAGGAGATTATTCTTCATTAGCTTCTACTTTTCCCCAGAACAAAAATGACATAAAATGTAAATAACCTTGTCACAGGTGATGGATCAGTATTAGTGTATTGGGACTCTATAATACATTTATATATTTTTATATACATGAATGATTTATTACATTGTTACATTATTATATAAAACATATTTATGTTGGTATTTATATATAGACATATGATAAACATATGAAACACTAACATCATTCAGCCTGTGCACCTCTCACCTTATTCCAACAAGCTGGTGCAATACTCACTCCTGTCAGTTTGCTTGTACCAGTATGTTCAAAGGGGAGTGATCTGAAATGCGACTCCAGCTTTTGTTAAGGAAAGAAAACCTTGCAACACAGATTTTAAAGCCCTTACCTTTTGTCAGAGTCACAGACATAAGTGGGGTCTTTTTTTTTTTTTTTCATTATTTTTTAATTGATTCAGTGCTCCTTCATTACCTCCAGGAGCCGCAATGCAGAAGAGCGTTCCTCATTAGAGCAAAAAACCCTGCTGCTGCCTTGCATGAGAGAGGTACCTATTCTGGGCATTTTGCTGTCCACAAGAACACCTCCTAAAGGAAAGAAGCAGGGTTTCTTTTCCTTTCTTGCAGGAGGCTGAGAGTGTATACTGGGAAATCATAGTGCTGTAATTCCATATTGTTGGGTTTTCTAATAAGCATCACTTCTGGCCAAGCAGGCAGGATACTGGAGCACATGAGCCCAGGTCTAACTCCAAATGGTTATTTTTATGTCACTGTAACCTCAGCTAGCTCAGATCCTGTGAACAGTGCCAGAGTGGCAGCCCCCTAGGAATGGGCTGACCAAGCTTTTGCGGCGTGTGCTGACCTCTGCAATCTGTTCCTGGCTCCCCAGCAAGTGGACACTAAGTGAGCTCGGGTTTGATGACACACACAAGCTGATCACTCCCTCTGAAATACCAGCAAAACTGGGAATGTTCTGACATGCACGAGCTGGTGCCCTCAAGACCTTGCTGAGTTGTCCTTGTCACTGAGAGGAATGCCTCTGGTCTATGGCTGTACTTCATGGAAATTGTTTCTGTTGAGGCATGATTGGAGCTCGTTCTCTTCTTCCAAGGGCGGCTTCTGGGCTGCCTGCTCTGTGTGCAGGGACAAGGAGGGCTATAAAGTATTCTCAGAAAAGGAAGGACGTTTGCAATTTACTGGTTCAAGGGAGCTCTGGCTGTATAGAGTGATATTGCTATGGCATAATTTATTTGTAATAGTCTTGCCAGGTACACTTTCCAGTTCATAGAATTCTTTAAGTGATTATTTTGCAATTGTACTTAATTGCATTTATACGGCTTTTGGATGAAGTCACAACCACACCCATAAGATTTTTTGATAAGCGGTAGAAATTACCTTCCTTTCTTCTTACTCTTAGATCCTCTGATTGTGTCACTGCTCTCAAAATTATTTTACAGAAATTCTGAAATGAGTTGCAATTTTGGAACAAACATTCATTTCCAATTCGGTTCAAGCTAATAAAATATGATTATTATAGTGCTGTTGCAGTTTGATATAGTCCAGAACCCCATATAAAAAGACAAAGCTTTTGTAGCAGCTGTTGTACCAGATATTTTTTCTTGGTCTCAGCCTTGAAGTGAGTTTAGTTTTAAGGACTCATTGTTATCTTAAATAATGCTAAGAAAAAGTTAAAGATAAGATTTAAGGCTGGACTTATGTCAGTGCATATGAATTATTTAGAAGCAGAGGATTTTTATTTGTGTTTGCAATCTATAATCCAGGTAGCTAATGCCTTCAAGAGTAAACATTAAAAGGATGCTCTTTTATTAGTAGTAGTCTGTATATCAGAAAATTTAGATATTCACATGCGCAATTAAACTTTCTGTTCCAGATTTATCATTTTTCTTCCTTTGTTTCACACTTTGGAGCAACATATGTACAGTGCTTTTCCTGAATGGGCAGTATCTTTATGTTATTGTATATGGGGGACAAAAGGGAGCAGGATAAGGGTTTCAAATTACACAGTTATTTGGAAATTGTGACAATGGGAATTGTTTGTTTGTTTGTTTGTTTTTCCAAAATTGTTGATCTGTTCCTGTGGTTTAGAAATTACTCCCTTACAGGACAATACTATTACCTGCTTAATCATAAGGTACTTTGCTAGTAATATTCCTACAGCTCTAATATTCAAAGCTTAATAATAAGCTTATAAAAAGCTGAGTTCTGTTCTTCCCATGGGAATGTATTTCTGTCATGACTTACATAGCTGAAGCCAGCCGAAGTTGTGCAATTACATTCTCAAGTGCTTGCAAATTGTTTGCCAAAATTTTTTAATTGTTGACATAATTTCAAGGAATTATGTTGCTGGTATTTTACAGATCTTTTTCAACATTCACATTCTCAGTATTGTAAATGCTTCTGAGTTGCTGTGTCATATGTACATCTTATATATTTTGTTTTGCAGAGCTCAGCAACAAAGTTGAGCTAATTTCTGAGCACTATGTCTCAAGAACTGAAAATAGGATATGCAATACTGGAACATATTCATTATCCAGCTGCTTGGCTTTTCATCTAAAATGGTTGCAGCCAGATGTTTCTCACAGAAGTGCAAAGACTCTTCTCTTCCCTAATAAAGAGCAATTTTGTTCAGTACTAAAGTTATAGAATTAAATTTTTTATGTAATTTATCCATGCTTGACTTTCTGAATGCTGTATTATTGTCCCCTATGTCACTGCCTATGACAGTGAATGCCACAGTTTAATTTGTGGGAGAAGGTATTTTGGTTTATGGCTTGGGATTTGATAGTGTCAAGTGCCATCTTGTTCCACACCTTCAGTAAATTTTCCCACATATCTCTGAGTCCTTAATCACCTTGCAGAGTTTTTTGAGATGGCTACATTAGTACTGCATGCAGTATCTCAAATAAGGCAACAGCAGTGATTTGCCATGACATGTAGTGTTATAGTCTCCCTATTATCCTGTACATGTGGTAGCATTATTTCTTCTTTCCTGTTGCTGTATATTGAGATCAGTATCTTTCTGAGTTGTTCATAACAATGTCAAGTTGACTTTCTTTACTGCTAATTTTAAACTTTGTGAGCATTTCTTTCCTATGTTTAGTATTTTGCATTTCTGGACCCTCAACTTCACTAGTCATCCTGTCCCACTTGCTTAGTTACCTAAATTCTCCTGAAATTTTACACTTCCATTTTCATTTATAATTTCAGATAAATGTGGATCTTACTGGCCTGAAATCCCACTGGTTTATCCCATTAACTTTTTAGAAAAATAGGTATAATATTTGTTACTTCTAGTTCTTTTGCACATAAATGGTTTTTAATGAAGGACTATGTATTCTTAGCAGATCAGCCTGTTTATTCTGAAGCTCTTTCAGCATTTTTGGATGCTCACCATCTGGGCAGGTTGACAACTTGCTAACATACTGGTGTCACTATCCAGGCCTTCGAACAGGAAGGGAGAATGGGTCAGAAAGTCCCTTTTCAATTGAAATAATTCAGTAGGAAGAATAAAGTAAGGCTGAGTTGAAAACAACTTTTGAGAATTCAGAAATTGATTTGATGAATGGGAGATTGGGAACAGTAACATAATTATTGCTATCATCCATTTCCGTTTATTTGGAGTATAAATAAACAATTATATGAATAGAAATATGCATATTTAGGGGCAAATTGGTTTCTACTGTAACAAATTTGAAGACAGAAGTATTACACTACCATAACTAATTGGAGCGATTCAAAGTCTCAAAGCACAAATACAACACCACTTCTGTATAGCACACTGGAGGTCTTTGTAGTTCCAGTTCATTTCAGGAAAATTCCTGAATAGAAATAGGGTTAGGTTTGCCTCTGAGCACTTTGTTTAAGTGAACTATAAACAGAGACATGCCTGTAACACCAGCCATTAGAATTCAGAGTCATCAGTAAGGAAGAAAAGTTGCCATTAGCAGTAAGTCAGGCAGTGTACCGCAGATCGGTCTGGAGGAGTTGAACTCCCCAAGACCTCGACATTTATCGGTGAGTTCCCAGCCACAAAAACACATTCAGCCATTCTAATCAATAGGAGTCTAAATCACAGCTTTATTACCACGCTTAGGTCTCCAGATCAGCAGGAATGAGAGGGGAAGGCTTGCAGGCATATGAAAGGTAGTGGGAACTGTTGGCAATATGTATAACAAATCAGAGAGAAAACCTGCTAGGCAATGGGGAAGGCATTAACAGCTGAGTGAATTGAGTGCTTGGGTTTGCATTTTCCATCTGCTGAACCTGGCTTAACTTCTGTCTGGCCCTAGCAGGGCCCTGGCCCTTTCAGTGTGTGGTAGCTTGCTCACCACTCCCTTTGTGCCATCACAGCTGAGACTGATGTAGCAGAGAGGTGTCAAAAGGAAAAAAAATCCACATATTAGGATCATGGATGTAGTGCATTAAGTTTGTAAGCCTCTTACTGTATCTTGCAAGAACTAGGTGATTATCTGGATTTTCAGGGTTCCCCACTGAGGAGAAACACATTACGTGTTTCATGGAAAGGAAAAGACTTCCTTGAAAGGGAAAACTTCCACTCTCTTGAGACTTGCTGTGGGCTTATATTCTGTTCCTAGTTGCAACATTTTGGGCATGCTGACTTCTCTGCTTTCTCTTGGCGCTATTGTCAGTCTGAGGACTTTTTGTTACTTCTATAGTTTAAATATTCTTTATTTTCCATTGAATGCTAACACAATATATTTTAATGCTTGTATACATAAATACAGCTGTTAGTGAGCTTCCCACTAGAAGCATATCAAAGCATATCACACGTTATTAACTTTGCTAATAATTGTTTCCCATCCTCAAGCATACTTCGAGTGGCTATTACAACCCCTTCAAATAAAGTTTAAAAATTAAAATATTTAGGAGAAGTTATAATTAAAACTAAATACAAACCAATAATACATTTCTGTTTGTTTTGTTACCTTACACAACAAGATATTTCCTTACTGAATTTCTTTCTTAGTAGGAAGAGTGCATTTTGGAATTTTTTTTCAAATAAGTAGAAACAAAAAAAACCTGCAAGTCCTAGGCATTGCAAGAGACAAAAAAAACTACACATGGTATAGTGTCAGGTATTCTGAATGTATTTTATATATCTCTTCCCAAGCAGAGAGGTGCATATTCTTTTATATTTGTGCTCTATTAAAAATCTAATGAAATAGTTGTAGGAATACAATACTATTCCATTAATGTTCTTTTTTTCTATCTTAGACATTAACACGACTAAGCAGCATCAAGGATCAGCAGTATCCATTAATAACCTTCAAAACAGTCTTCTGTAATACATTTAGTACCTTACATACTCTGTCAGTCATAAACAAAACAATTAGGGAGTTTAGAAAATCTGTTAGAACTACAGAAGAAGCCAGTCAGCCACAAATAACATAGACTTTGCTGAAAGAAATATATTTTTTTTAAACGGCATTTTTAAAAAGTATCAATGTATATATGGTAAAAGGTTCTGTTCTAGTTTTTTTATGACTCTTCCACTGATATCAGGAGTACTGAGCAGAGAATCAGGATGGAATAGGCCTTAGCTTTATGCTCAGATGAGCTGTTAAAATGCCCAGTCTCTGAAATCAGGAAGAAACAGCACAGGGAGCCACCTAATGAGCCTTTACGCTCCTCTACGTTAAGGATTATGAGTTCTGTTCTAAAAATACCCCAGTTCCTTATGTGGTACAAAGAAATGCTACAGTCACACAAGAAGAAACTGACTGTTGTCCCTGTGAGTCTCCACCTGACATAATGGACTAGAGAAAGGGATTTTCAAAAGAAAACAGGTTTAGATTCAGCATTTTATAGTAATTAGCTGACCTTCCAAAAATGACATAGGCATTAAGAACTTCCAAATCACTAGTGCTTGGCTACTGGAAAAAATTTTCTGAAGGAACAAGCAAACTGATACTGCCGTTGTGTTCTCCAGCAGATTGATCCCTTGTTACCCTCCACTGTACCATGGCTAGTTTTATATGTATTGTGAATGCAAAATTCTAGTGACTCACACCCTTGCAGACATTTAAATTCCTCCTTTAAACCCAGGAGTAACAGTGAATTCCTGTAAGTCTGTCACATAATTTCAGAATGAGGTAACTCAGGAGCACAATCATAGCACTATGATAGCATAGGCCTTAGCCAGCATAGCTGGCTGGCTCTGAAATACATTTCCATGAAATGTAATGTTTTCAAGGTACACTGTGAGGCAATATGTTGTTTGTAAATAAATGTTGGTAGCAGTTTAGCAAGTTTCTCCAACTCCACTTAAATTCAGCCAGATGTTTATAATATGTTCATAATGAGAAGGTTGCATAGCCATTATATTTATAATTTGATAGAGAATGCATGTAGGCAAGTATAATGGGAAAAATCAGATTAAAACCAGTGCACGTAATTCAATAGGACCTTAAGTAAAAGATTGAAACAGAAGACAAGAAGAAATAGAAAACACTTAATGGTTTGCTGGTAGATTGGAGATGAGTTCATGACTTTCTATTTAATTCCTTTCCCATGCAAAGGGCACTGAAGAAGAAATGTACAAACTGAGCTGGCAATCACAGATGTGCAGCCAACACTGAGAAATAATAAAAAATATTATTTGGGTTCATCTGGGGCTTGAAATCATGATCATGTAACAGCTAAAACTATATAAAGGAAATATGGTTTGACATATAAAGGAAACTGCCAAACAAGAGATTATTTTATGATGATTTTTAGAAATGTATTTATTAATTAAAAATTTGGATGTTTCAGCTGTGAAACATAGATTAAAATCTTTCTACTTACATTGTAAATACTTATGGAATAGGTAGTTATTAAGCCAAATGCTTAGCAGAGCATATGCAGCTATGGATAAAAAGGCATCAGAAAAATTAACTTACTAGAGTAGTATCATTCAGGTGAGATTTTTTTCTTTTCAAATAACATTAAATATAAAAAAACATCCATTCATTATTACAGAAGCATACTGTTTAGGACTGGCTTCCTAAATATACATTAATCAGCTCATGTGATTAGCTGACATGCACAGTACGATTAGTTTTATTCACCAGTGAATAATCTGTGAATGGTAGAAATGTCTAAAAATGAACACAGTATTCATGTATCTATTTTAAAGATGGCATTCAAGCACAATGCTTGATAACTTATCTGAATGCAAAGGTGTCTAAAATAAACTTGAGCTTTCCTCCTGAGCTGCGCCAAATCATCTTCAGCCTCAGTGTAGGTTTCTCTCAAGTGGTGCACTAGATGAATGTAAACAAAAGACTATTTTAAGTTTGAGCTTGTAATAGATTTTGATGCCACATTCAGATTTGGCACAATTTAAGATATAGTTAGCTTCCCTTGAGTTGTATACACTATAGAAACTGACTTTATCCTGCCACATTCAAAGTTCCCTGAATTTGAGAAGTACCTGGTACTAAGATTCATTGCAGGGTAGTGGAAAAAAATTACTTCCCATTTGCTAGCTTCATTCAGAATAAGGAATAAATTCATTGAAGACTAAGTAATTGCAATTCTGATGGAAAGACTTGACAAGGACACAGAATTCATGCAAGCAATGTGTGACAGTTCAGCTATAGAAATAATGCTAGGTGAAAAATAAGCTTTGCTTCTAGCTTTCAGTACAGAAGCAGCCCCAGTGCTGTACAAGAGATTTGTTTTGTGATGCTTCAGCATCAGGTGAAGAAACACAGACCTTTACCTTGTCTTTTATTCTGCCAAGCTGTTTGTAGATTTTTAGAAACAGCTATACACAGTACAAAGGCCTATCCTACAATTAGATGTGTATAACTGAACCCTTCATCCTACAAGTACATCTAGATAACTGAATTCTTTTTTCTGGTTAGAGTTCTGTTTACGTCAGTGAAGCTTTATATAAGTGCAAGGATTGTCCAGGTGATAATTTACAGGCTTGTGTTTCAATGCAGTATTTTTATCAAGAACTTCTTGTTATTAGTAAAACCCACCTGACCTTTCGTGCATCTTCTGTGCAGTACAACACTGCACTGGGCAATATGCCTTCTTGGCTTTATTTTATATGTGTATAATATATACACAAATAAAAAGTATCACCTGCAAATAATATTTGGAATGTGAAAGACACAAAATGTAAACATTTTATTTGGCAGTTGTTTCAAACAGGTGAATAAATAAATGGAAAAGTACATCTTAATATTCTTTATAGCAACAGATGCAGTTGCACATGTATTTACATATTGTGGATGCAAAGAACAGTTAATTTAATTTCTTTTTGTTAAAAAATGCAACTTCCAACACCACTAGACTTGACAATTAAAGATGAAGATACTAGTAATACTTTGTTCTAGCAATCTCAACTTTTAAAGGCATTCATTTGGAAGTAAGATAAGAGAGTCATCATGCATTTAGTTCATTTTGTCCACTTATGGTAGAAAGTCTGATGTAATCTCAGAATTATGAGTGTCATGCGCTTAAGTCAACTATGACATGTTTATAAATCAGTGTAGTTCCCTTAAAACTGGAAGCAAAGAGAAAATCTCGTTTATCGATGGAGACATGTATGAAAGATCTTGGTGCCTGCACGTTTAATTCTTGAAACTTCACAAATTTTGCCTTTTCCGCATCCCAATAATAGACTTGAGTGAAAGAATAATCACTTCCAAGAATGGCATATTGATAATTATTTATCTGAAGTGGTTGGAATACCATTGACCCTCGGGATGGCATCCTTTGTAAATCCAGAAATGCTGAACCACCCCATTTCATTACTTTAGAGTCCCCAATAAATCTTGTTAGGCAAATGTATACATCCTCTTTCACCTTGAAATGCTTCACTGCATATGCATCTTCCATATCTTGAATATCAAACCGCTTAACAAATTCATTTGTTCCTTTGTTCCATTGATATATTACAGGTCTTTGTGAACTACTTGACAGAATTAAATGTGGTTTGCCAGATATTTCAAGATACTCCACATCAGTATCTCTGTACCAGGCATGCAGAGACTGATGGGAATAAAATCCATTCCCATTCCACTTGTAAACCGTGGTGAAACCAGCCTTTGAACTGTCTGCAACAACAAAATACCAGTCTTCAGCAATCCTGAAAGTTTCAATGTCATTGGGTTTTCGGATTTTAAGGATTTCAATATCTTGAATTTTTATAAACTTATTAGCAAAAATATCTCTTTTATATATGTGGGAGCCTCCAAACAGCTGTGCGACAATGACATACAGCTGACTCTCAATAACTATAGGTTTACACACAACAGTTGAAGTACCTATAAAAAGAAAAGTAAGAGACAGGATTAGTACCACTTTTTGGATAATTTGTTGTAATGTTATTTGTCAAACAGTGTTCATACCTGTAATGTTGTCATAATTCCTGAACATCACTTCCACATGGTCCCATTCAAGAAAGATGCATTTTCCAGTAAAAGGCTGAGCAATAACCACATGTTCATCATTCATATATGAGAAAGTATCTACTGACAGAGATTGGTATGGCAGCGACTGATAAACTTCAAATTCTGCAAATTGCACACAACAGATGATAATTACAGAGATCCTTGACATACTGTACTGAAAAAAACATCTGCTTATCAGATACCAATTTATTACAAATTACAGTATTTCATCACTTGTCAAATTTTTCTGTTGATAAAGGAGCACTGCAATTTGGTTTTCAATCTTTCTCAATAAAAAGAGGTACTGTTTTATGTTCCAGTTTTCCAAAGCATTATGCAACATACTAAAGTTTGAGTAGATACTGAAGTATAGGACCCTGCTCCCAAATGATTCCCATGTCACACTTAGACCGGCAGAGTTCATATTGATTTTAGTAGAAATTCCATCCAGAATGCAGTGTTCCTGCAAAAATGGGCTCTAGAATGAAAAACTACAGCTTTGACTTTAACAAGATTAAATAATTTGAGGCACATTACCTGTAATAATGCAATCAAACTCTTTTGGAGAGAGGCTATTGATTTTGCGCTTCTTATATTCTGGTGGGCTTTCACAGTAAATGTCTTCAACAGTTGCATTGGTGCTGCCCAGCCACTCCACTAACCACTTCAGTTTGCAGTCACAATTAAATGCATTGCCTCTAAGATCTCTACAACAAATAAATCATGCATTGAAAATAAGCAGTCAGCTAATGTATTTCTCCTTGAGAACAACAAAACAGGCTTTTGTTAAATATGTGCCCTCTTGCTTATTCTCACTTGAGGCTGTCCTGGCTTAATTTGTCCTGACCCATAGTTAAATCTACATACCAGAACCCACAAGATTTCATTATATTAAGGTAATCAAGGAGACCTTAACTTAGTGATCAGTCAGAAATTTTTATCGATTTCCCCAAGTTTACAGGTACACAAAAGCCTCCCAAACTAACAACCCCTGTTTCCTTTGGATTACCCTTTCTCAGCGGAAGTATTCTAGATAACAAAATAAGAATTAATGTAACCTGACGGTCAGCCAGTCAGTATTCACTATCTCCTTTAGATACACTCATTTAGGGCTTCAGGAGAGACAAGCAAAGGAGTTCTGTTTAAGGCTTTTACAGCTGTCTTCAGTCAGATTTCTGATCGTATGTACAGGAACAGGCGAGTGCCAGGACCAGACTGTGTAACCACCTGGCCACGATCAGCCTTGCCAAGTGATGCTCCAGATATGCTGCCCATGGCCACACCTCGCTACTGCAGCTCTGCTCTAGGGATTCAGCCTACCCTGGTAAGACTGGGAGCAGGCAAAGGATTTTCTGAGCTTATTATCCCAGATTAGATGGAACACGATTTGGTATATTGTAAACAGGGTCTATTTCACTAAAGCAATTATAAGATTTATCTGTTTATCTATATTTTGTATTTTTACTGATATTTTTATATATATATATATATATTTAAACAAGCTGATGTTTTGATCTGGTTGCAATTAGATTTAGTATGGGATACTTACTTAGACACATGCTTTATTGATAAAAGTTAGCTTTCCCAGGAATTGCTTGCAGATTAAAATGTTACTCCATTAAATATCTTCCACCTTCCCTGCATGCCTTGCTCTCTCATGCATCCCTAAGGATCCTCCCTTCTTATTCACAAAACCTTAATGAACACGCAGCTTTATTACATAACTACAATATTACAAAAAAAATAACTAACAATATTACTTATCTTCATAACTGGTGGAATATTCAAAACCATCACAAATTCTCAACAACAGCAGACAAAAAAACCCAAGCCTACTCATATTGTGTAGTCTCTACCCAGTAACAAGATCCATTACTGGCTACTGGTTTGAATGGTTACTCAGAATGTCCTCTAAAATAATCTCTTTATACTTCTATTGTAATTAAAAGATTAATTAATTGCTTTCTTACACATTTGTTAAAGAATCCAAGCCTTTAAATATGTCTTTTGGAAGTGACTGGAGATTATTATTTGCAAGACTCCTGTAAAAGAAAACACTTCAGTATTAGTGCTAGTTGTTCATGAAACTACACATTTTTACAAACTGTGATATACTGTGGGGTTTTTTACTTATGGCAAAGAACACTGGTATTCTCCAGCACTTAGTTCTAAAAGATTGCTTTTAAGAATAGCTCATTTACTTTGTGACTTTTCCTTCCACTAAAATGCCACGCCTCCTTCTGCTTTCTCACTCTTCAGCAGCCTTGCAGCATTTACAATACTTCACTTAGCAGAGTAAAAAGTTCTATCACCTTTGGTGTTTTGCCATTTAACATTTTAAAATAATTAGTCGTGATTGGATCTACTGATGTTTTCCCTACGTGATCCCAATAAATGGTGCTCATATCACTGCAATTTCCCCACTTTCTTGTACCTCTTCTGGAAGGAAAATCTTACTAATATGGGCTGATGGGCTTAGGTTTAGCTCATAGTTTTTGAAAATATGCAGTAATAGGCAATAAATTGCTGATTGGTGTAAACTGCTTTCCTGGCATGTGCATGTGTGTGTGTAAAAGTGTATTAGACCAGCAAAAAATGTTATTAATTCCCACTTTTCAATATTGGGAAAACTTGTTTAAATTCAGTGAGTATTCCAGCTAGCAAAAGTGACAAAGAAATGTGAGCAGGCTTTGAACAAACAGTATATTACATTTCAGTCCAACTGTCTCTGTGAGTCTGCCAAAGGTCTCAAATGTCATGGAGGGCATGACAGAAAAAGAATAATGTTGTCTATGCCTCTTCCAATTAACAGAATTATTTATTACTTATGAGAAGAAACAAAAACTGAAAGAAATCATTCTTGATTAAGGTCTTAGAATCTGTAGCTAGTAAGATTTAGAACCTCTTCTGTTTTATTGCAAACATAAATGTTATTTATCAACCACAATTTCTCTAGCCAAGCAAAGACACTTAGGCACATACCTAAATACAAGAACAAGCCCACACGTACTAGGTCTGCTGCCTCATTTAAAAATAAATGTTTGTCTGATCAGTAATAGTAAATATGGGATGCTTCCATTAGTCCATTCTCAATTCACCACTTTCAAAGTACATCTGTTTGTAACACTGTATGCGAATGTATCATGTGCTTCACTTATGTGCAATTTTATGCTCCAGAGCAATTATTTAAAAGTCAGATAACTCACATGGAGAAAGCTGTGTGGACTTGCAAGCTGAGACAAGTTTAATGCCCTATATTGTTTTTATATGTTATTATATAGCAAACTAAAAGGGAGGGTGTACTTGGAAGTAGGAGTGGTTCGCCGCTGCCATGGGTACATGACTGACAGAAAAATTTAAGCAAGACTTATGCATTTGCCAATTTTTGAAGGAAAACTGTGCATTTTATAGTCCACTGTTAAAAAGCACACTTACATATTAGAAAACACTGTCTTGCCTACATGGTGCTGTACGTGGTATTTGGATTATACTAAGAGAGTAAAGGTTGGCTCAAACATGCAGTTAAACTAATGGTGACAGTTCTGAGAGAAATGCAACCAAAATTATGCATTGTGCATAGAAATTATCATCCAATGCTAACTGTAAGATTCTGACATTAAATTAGTAAATTAGTAAAAAAATGCAATCTTTTAAAAATTTTTCAGTTTTTAAATGTACTCTGACCAGAAAATAAATCCTGTTGCACAATAATAAATTCATAGTGGCTCTCTTTTACAATAAGGACACACTGTAATTATTGAAGTTAATTGCATTATAGAAGTAAAAATATTTGGATAGCTTACTGCATTCCAAAATTTATGTTGCGAAAAGGAAGTAAATAGAATAAATAGAACAAAGTTCATCTTATCTAACTTCATAGAACTTATTTGCATGCTCATTTACTATGATTCTTTTTAATATATTATATGTACACAAGTACTCTCTTGTTTCTTAAATGAAAAGTGCCTCAGGGTGCCAAATGATCATTCTTAATGTGTATTTGCAATTTTCCCCAAAAGATGGGGAGTGGTTCTTCAAGCAGATTAAACTAGTGGTGCCTTTGCAGTTATTCTCCATAAACTTCTCATTGTCTTTGTGAATAGTGCTCCATGGACAATAGCAGCATGATGCACAAATCTGTGTCCCAAAAATGTGCATGCAAATGGCAGTTGCTCCTCAAATGTGGATCTGTCTTTTGCATATGTTTTCTCTTGTGAAACTCCTGAAGCATCCCGAGAAACCAATGTAACAGGCAAGACAAGATGTTAGCCTTGGACTATATGCTCTGTGGAGAAGAAACTGTGCCTTCCTCTGTTTTAGAAAAGCAATTTGTTCACTGGCAGCAGCAGCTACTAAATAAGTAAATGAATATAATAAATAATGTACTGGACCCATTTGTGAATATAAAGCTATTCATGTGCGTAAATATTTTGAAGATAAGCCCCAGCTACCAGACTTATCCAGCTATCTTTTTTTTCTAACAACAGTATAATTCTGCCTGTACCTCTAATATGGATTGTTATGGGATGTGCACAGCCTTTTTATGTACCTCTTTCCCTCTCCTCTCTCAGACCTAGAGCCATTATATAAGTAACTTTATCTACATGAGTAGTCACAGTAGGCTTGGTTCCAGCCAGCTGTAAATCTTGTCCTGACCAAAAGGGAAAGCATAAAGTGTTTTATGGTACATTTACTAGGTGGTGAAGATGTGGTGAATTGCAATTCAGCTATTATAGTTATGCATTAACTGTTTAAAATGGAACCTTTGCTTTCTCTCCTCTGTCAAAATATATGAAAGAAAAAGTTAAATGGCCCTGTTTCAAAACCCTCTTGGAGGTTATCATGTTAAGGCCAAAAGGTCAGGATCCCCTCCCCTGCCTATGACACGCACCACATGACATGCTTCAGAATGCAGATGCTCAGAACTGGGTATAAACCCAAGTCAGGCACACTACAGATTTTTTTCCTTTTCTTATATTGTATTTTTTTCTGTTTTCTTATAGTGTGTGTTTTGTTTCTAAAAAATTAGTTCCCAGTTAAATTAAATTATTGCTAAAAGATAAACTTGCTGTAAGATAAGAGACAAAAGCCTGTATAAAAATTGTCTTCCTAGCTCAGAGACAAGGAAGCTACTCTTGTTTGCAGTAAAATGTTGCAGGTATTTGTTGCCAATGTGTGTCTCACCTGCTGAGCACAGTGTGAAAAATGCTCCTGCTGGTAAGGGCATGGGGAGCATTGCTCCTACAACACATTGGCATCCAGAGTGCCTTGGAGTAATTTCCCCTCGCAGATAATGCAGCAAGGGGCTGCAGCAGGTCAGAGGGCAAGAGTTGGCCATGTTTCCAATATAGTCGAAGGGCTGAGCAGCACACAAGGAATGGTAAGCAGATCCCAGTGTCAGTGTGTGACAGGTCCTGACTGTGGGATGCTCCTGCTCCCATGCAGGAGAGGACAGGGTGCAGAGTAGGGTAGGTGCAGAATGGAAGAAGTAGATCAGTAAGCCATAACAAACACATCTTGTTGCAAGTCTTCTATTTAAAATTGCTCTGGTAGGGAATTTTCAAATTTGATTTAATCAAATTCTTCTGTATACTATCACTGTCTTAGGTGGACATGGGCACAGACAGTGATGGCCTGTCCCAAGAATGGCTGTAGTATTCTCCTGGATCCATGTCAGATTGGGGTGCCTGGGAAGAGGTGTGGGTCCATTCCTCAGCCTCTCACATTCCTAATCACAGCTCCCATCTTCCTCCTTTCCAAGTCCCAAACTGGGACTCACCTCATCCAGTGCCAAGATTCCCAATTCATACTCCTCCCTGCTCCTACATGCTCAGCTGGAAATCCCCTGTGCTCCAAGCAGAGAAAGGCAGGGAACTACTGCCAAACACGTAGTGCTTGGAAGCTGTTTGTGTCTTTGCCTTCTACACATACCACAGTTTGGAAGACTTTGGTGGAAACACAAAGATTAACATTCTAATCAAATTACTACTAATGCCACTTAAATAACTATGAACCGTTATATATGAAAATGAGAAAATAAACAACACAGTGGTTCAGTTACTATATTAAATATACCAAGTAATATATTCACTTTACTTACAGGTGAATTAAAGATTTCAGTCCTCTGAAAGTATTTCTTGAAATTGATTTAATGTTGTTGTTCTCTATGAACCTGTAATGGGTCGTAAAGTGATTCTGGTCAAAGCAATGCCTGGAACTTGGAAGCCCACCCACTCTATTCAATAATGCCAGGAAATATACTTTTGTCCACTCACAAGTATTCTAGATGAGGAAGGCCCATGAAAGCATCATCACTAATAACATCAAAAGTGTTGGATGTAAACAACCTGCATAAAGAAATGCAAAACAAAAGACCATTAGGTTATCAGCACCTTTAGAAAATGGTTCAGCAAGGCCAGATTTCCACTGCCTGGTTTCAGGTTTTTTCTGTCCAAGCACTATAGGACTGTAAGGCTGATATATTGCACCACAGTGTGGTGCAAAGGGAAGGATCCAACAATTGTCTACTGGGGCCATCTGATAAAATTCCTTTGACTTCTGTGGGATGTAAATGTGGGTTTATCATGCCAGTAAAACAAAGAGATTGTACAAGTGCGTCTGGAGATATACTAGGACAACAATGAAATCTTCAAGTACTACAGAGGTTTAAATTGTCTTGGTTTAAATTGCTGGTTAGCCTGACATCAGGTTGAATTTGCAACACTGGCAGGAAGGAAAATCCTTTAACTTTTAAATTAAACTTCTGAGTGTAGTTAACCCTAGGGTACTGAAAGTTACTGGGGGAAAAAAAAAGAAAAATCTCTTAAATTCAGTCAGTGTTCAAGTCAGAATTATTTTTAAGACCTCATTACACCTCTTGGAGATACGCTTAGCATATGCATCTAACAGTAAAAGTACCAGCAGCACATTTAATTTTATGTCATTTTACAAGCATTAAAAGTGGACTAGCATTGATTTTTCCAGCTTTATTTATGCTTATCAGCCATGTTATCATTTGTCCATTATAATCTAGCCCTGGACTGCTACCCTTTTAATGTGGTGGGACATCATAAAGTACGATGAACTTTACCCCAGTGGAATACTACATGCACATCTATATTTTAATCAATTGACCTGATGGATAAATAGATTCATACTATGACATCCTTAGACATTAAGGAATGCAAGATTTCCAAGTACTAATTATTGCACTTAATGAGTTAATCTCTTATGTTGACATTTACATTCAGAATAAATTGCAGGTAATTTATTTTCTCAGTTGGCTGTTGTAGATTGTGTTTTTTCCACTTTCAGTATATTCCTATATGAAATGTGTGAAAAAAATAGAAGCAGGAAATTCTTCCTTTTTGTCAAAATCAAGAAATACTTCAGTTTTAGAGAAAACAAGTAATTTCATAGAATTCTTGAACCAGAAGACCAATTTAAATTATATTAAATTAAATAATATTAAAAAATTGATATGATTTTACTGGATAATTTTTCCTTTTCTGCACTCTACTCAATAATTTACAGAACAGGTTGGTATCTCTTTAAACAGTATTGCTATTTTAGAGATTGCCAGGCTAACAGCATAGGTCTTGCACTTGGTGAGCTCATTTGCCGTCCAACTCATACCTCTCCCCAATGGCTACATCAGATGTATTTGATGCACAAAGTATTTTTTCCCCCAGTTTGTTCTCAAACACCATAATTGCTGCTTCTGGGGATAGAGGCTGAAGGTACGGCGCTGTAGCTAGGGACTGTATCACTTGGCAGGAACAGTACAGTGCTAGCAGGTACAAATCCTGATGCCATGATTACCTCCCTTCTTTCTGCGGGCTTTCATGTCATCAGTTTATAAGGGCACCCTCAGCATGTCGCTGATACACTGAGATAAAAGTGCTGAAGATAAGAGCTGGGAGGTTTTCTCTACATTTAGGAAACACTCCTGCTGGCACTTCACCATAGCTGTGTAGGTTTTTTGTATTTTTGTTGTCACCTGAAGAGCACAGAGCATACCATCCATACTACACAAGAAGAAAAGCTCTCCTGGACTGGGAGTTATGAGTAGTGTTTAGCTCAAGACCATGATTTTTCCAGAGACCATTGGTGCCACTACATTAAAAATAGTAGTAAATAATAATAGCAGCAGAATTACACCATATTTAGACATCTGTGACTGCTGTATTGGAGATAGCCAATTACATTTGAACTTCAAAAACGTAATGCTGAGGACTATTTCTATATGTATTTCTATTATTATAGAAATACATATAAGCTGCTAAGTCTTGCTGTTGGCTAAATTAAACCTACCAATACAGCTATAATCATGCAAAGCTAAAACTTCCTGAAATGTTTAATTAACATAAGTTTTCCATATTCTTATTTCCCTTACTATCTTCTGCCAAAGATGAAAATTTTTCTTTCCCACATACAAACTGGAGTGTTGTCCCCACAGGTACAATCCTGCTCCTATGGTCTGTGTTTAAGGAGTCATTTGCCTTAGATCAGCAGCCTGACATTCCAAGGATGGCAAGCAGCTCAACTACCATGTTAAAAATATATCTGGAAAACACATCACTCATCAAAGCCCACAGTGGAACAAACCCTGCTTTTCTGGGGTCAAGTCATAGTTTTTGTTGCAGCATTTATGAACAGCAGCATAGAACGTGCATTTCATTGTACAGTAGAAATGGAAATTATTATCATTACCAAAAAGCCATAAGATGTTGCCCAAGCCCACTGTGCCAGGCACTATAATAACTCAAAATAAGATGACTGTGTCTGTCCTACTCTACCATGCCCAAATCTGCCTGCTTTGCAGTGGGATTGCTAAGTGTAGGTGGTGTATCGTAGCCAAGAGAGATGATGTCCTACTCACTCTCTTCAGATACAAGCCCCACCAGTGCTGCTGCTTTTTTTTTTTTTCCTCTCCTTTGAAAGGTCCATTGCAGCAATTATGTGAAATGTGTCTCTTTTGTGATCTGCGACCATCTGAAAAAAGCTTCTCTGTAATAAAGCACCATGGAAAAGCATTTAGGTTTCCATAGAAACTGCATTTACCTATTTACCCCGTATCCAAAATTGTACAGTATGTCTGCACCTCCTTATCAGCTCCACTTGAGGTAGCAGAGTACAGCCAGGGTCAGGGCTTCAGCTATCGGTATGCCACCAGTTTAATTTAACAGCCAGAGAGCTCCAGTACATCAGCATTACACCTCTGACCACATCCAGAGCGCACGGAAGTCGGTTTGGGACAGATATCCGATTTTGGTTTTGATCACACTGGGGAGTCTGCCTTGCCGGATTTCTGAGACAAATCTGGGTGTGTGTCAGGCTGGCAGCACATCCACTATAAACAGTTCAGGTTACACCCCCTCTACCTCTGTATAGCTCACAATTATATAATCGTATGCCCACATTTCTAGGAAAGCCTGTGAGCCTGTAAAAATCCTATGTTGAAATGCAACTAATAGTTAAACATCCCAAAATATTCTCTTTCCGTGTATACCTCATCACAGTATTTGGTTTTGAAATAACTACTTCAGTCTTTAATTAGAAGAAAATTGTCATTACTTTTAAGACCATGAAATAACAAACAGGATCAAATCCAGGTACTATTAAGGCAAACTCCCACTGAAGTGACTAAACTTCCACAGAAGTCAATGGCAATTTTACATGGAAAAGGACTTCAGGACCTGTCCCACTGCACTGACGGGCCTGATCTGAGGGGTTCTGTGCTCACAGTCGATGGGAGTTGCAAATGGACAGCTTTATACTGGGATCAGATCCCAGGAATGCAGAAAATAAACAAGAATAGTTGTTGCAATACTTAAGTCCTTACTGTAATGTTAATTAAAGTATAATTAAGATAACATGCATTCTGTCACCAAAAGCTTCAGCATGTAAGCATTCAAAGTAGTACTGACAACAGACAGCCTTACAAAATACTAAGTAAAAATTAACATGCACTATCTTTCAAATTGCTCAAAAGTCACGTATTTTATGATCTAATAAATCTTCTGCTGCTGTTTCTTATAAAATTAATGCTAAGACCCCTTCTGAAATATTTATGAATACATATACACTTCATAACAAAAATTGTATCATATAAATATTTCTCACAGAAGCTGCAGAGATGGTGTGAGCAAAAAACTCCCTTCCGGGATTTTAGTAAAAGCAGATCTCACAAAGGATCTGTAAAGAAGAAAAAAACAACCGTACATTAATGTAGCCTCATATATCCATGGTTATAATACTGATCTGGTCATCACAGAGAGATTTATTTATATAAGTAAAAAAAATTACCTTCCCCCCCCCCAAATATAATGTGACAGGTTTCATATACTATACAAGAAGGTATAAAATGAGATGTGTGCACATACACAGACAGACAGATGAAAGAGATATAAAAATCAGGATTCAAGGATGCAGCACAATTTTAACACATTAGCTGATGATTCTGAATGCTGGAGGTACTCCCTGCAGCAAGCATCCTTCTGTATGCACTGAGAACACCACACATCCTAGTTCATTTTAAATCATAAATTAAATAACCAAATGCTTACAGCCCTTACAGTGAGATAACATCAGGCGGAACGCTGCGAGGAATAGATCTGGCATTTTCACATAAAGCATTATCTTTGGTACAAGTACACCAGGCAGGACATTTTGGCTTCACTGGTTTCTTCCCTTCAGTCAGCAAAAGCACAGATAAAAGGCATAAGAAATAAGCAATTCTTCTAAAGGGTCTGCTGGCATTTCCCATTCTTTTGATCCGCTCTCGTTCCAGCCAGTTGAAAGAATATCCCAAAACATGAACAGGGTTCTTTATTCAGCCATTGGATGTCTTTCTCTAAGTCCAGGTCAATATTTGTCTCTGCTTTCCCAACCCTTTTCTTTCTCTTTCACTCTGTTTTTGTAGATAGAAACCTGCAGCTGATCTGTATGTTTCCACTCACTCAGGCAACGTACTGCTCAGAGAAGAGACCTGCGAGGTGCTGTAAGATGGGGAAAATCCAACCAGCTGAAGGGAAAAAAAAAAAAGAGAAAGGAAAAAAAAAAAAAAAAAAAAAAAAAAAAAAAAAGGGAAGAAAAAAAAGACTTGCATCACCACAAAAACACTGAGCACAACACAGCATTAGATTGCAAAGTGATGTAACTGAGAAATACACTGCTTTCTGTTTTCACAGGGAGGCCCTTTCCCTGTTTCCAAAAATAGTACAGCATTATGTTTTGCTGGTGGGTGGGTGAGTGGGTGTGGGGTGGAGTATATGTGTGTGGGGGAGAAATCAGTCATCTCTTACTGGATCCCTACAACCTCATGAACCTTTCAGAATTATGCTTCACATATTGCAAGCAGCAGAACTAATGGCAGTATCCACAGGAAAATGAAATAGAATGAAAATTGCTGCAAAAACTGTTAGATTCATTTTTATCCTCGGCCTTTATTGCACATATTTGTACCACTGAAAAACCAGCTGCCACACATGGAAAATATTACAATGTATGAGAGAATGCCTTTGACTGTCACTCCTAAACAAAATATTTTCTCATGCAAAATAGACCCCGAATACAGGTTTTTTTTTTTTCCTTTTTTTTCCTCAGAAAAAGAATGCTTATTTGTTGCATGTTTTCTGAGCTGGTTAAATGAAGGTGGATCAAGCACAGTTTATATGAACAACATTAATTTAAAAAATGTATTTTCTTGGAACTGGTTTGATTCTTTTAGATGGAAAAAAAGAAAATTGTCATTTAAATACCAGCTGTGTTAAACCTGTAGTTAAGAATGGACCTTTGAAGAGTGACAGGATAAGGACAGATCTTGGTAGTAATAATGAACCTTTACAATACTGCCTGAAGACTGCAATCGAAATGAGTCCTAGGTGTGGTATGAGTGCTCTGTCAGACACAGTCCTCAGCCTGAAGACTTTACAGTAAACTACACTAAATATTTTATAGGAAACTTAAGCAGCACCTAAGCATTATTTTATTAAGAATGGTAAGACAAAGCCAACAAATGCCAAATGGCTGGGAAGCCACACAGGATGATTTTTTGTTCAAAATAGTATTGCTATTAGACACGTTTTGCAAACTTTAAGAGGTCTTAACACTTCCCCATCTGACTGTTTACATTGTCCAGCTTACAAACACTACTGGGGTCAACCCAGTGGTACAAACATTTACTACAGTCAGGCTCACTATTAGCTCCTTCACATGGATGCTGTCTCCTCACCAGGGGACACCTGACCTCCTGATGAGGAGATCTCTTTTGACTTCTGGTTACCCCACCCCACCTTTGATTTCACATGGCCAGCTGGCTCTAGCCCATTGCTCCTGCTCTACAAGCCACTAAATCACAAGATCAACACCAGGCCATGTCTATCTTCCTCAGGAACCATCCCAGCAAGGCCTTAGTGCATATCCAGGTGCCCACCTGGGATTTGATAGGCTATGGGCAGAACAACAGCCTGCAAAACTGCAAGAAATGGATACAAAGCAGGACTCGAGCACTGCTGAATCCTTGACTGCGTGGTAGCTGAGGTCCATCTCCCAGCAATGAGCAGAGACACCCAGAGCTCACACCAGGTGGTGGGACTGCATCCTCTGAGGAACTGGGTGCAGCCAGAAATGCCCAGAAAGCTTTCAGAGGCAGATTTCAGAGCAAAGGCCGTGCTGGGAGACGACAACACTGCCTGTGCATAGGCACACTTCCTGCCAGGCATCTGAGCAGAAGAAAGGGCAGCTCCTGCTTTCTTAGCTCCCTTGCTCTCTCTGTTGTGTTTTTGTAAAGGTCTTTATTAATTTAAGTGCAGGCCCATGTTTTTGCTCATAAGAAAACCTTCCCTATCAGCAGTCCCTCCCTGAAGCAGCACCAGCTAAGAGTGGCAGAAACCTGGGTTGTTTCTGAGCCTGTCCACCTTCTGTAAGAAAATGGAAAAGAATTACAGTAGCCAAGGCACTGAAATCATTATTAAGCAAATGTTGATGCCTTCCCATCCCCCAGTATAAAGGTGACTTCTTGCTCTGGAAATGATCTAATTGTACCTACTGAGAGGGAAGCTGGATTTGTAGGACTTGCATAAGTAGGCTACACCATCTTCTCCCCTCCAAGATGTGCAATGGCACAGACGTGGTGAGGTGAGAACAGAAAATTCTCTAACTCTTTTTTCCTGAAAGAGGCCTGTTGTTGTTTGTTTGTTTATTCCTGGCAAAGCCACCCATTGCCATGGCAATATTTTGCCATTGATGGTGAAACCCCGTGTTTCATTTCCTTTGGCTCATTCACTGAAATCCACCATCAATTACCTAGGCATTTCTCTTTAATTAATACTCCAGCCACATTGTGAACCTCCTGAAAACTTTGCAATGTAGTGTTTTCTTCGGTAACAAAAGCACATTCTGCAGCAGAGCAGTAACCTGACTCCAGTTTTGTCCATGCAGAGAACTGCCTGGAAGTTAGTTTTCTATTCCAAACCACACGCCAAAACAACTGCTTTTCCAAAATTGCAATATTATGAATATTTATAACAGCCCCATCAAAAGAGAGGCATAATCACATTTTCCAGGGTCCTTTTCTGCCAAGCTCAGCATCTCATTTCCTGCCATGTAGCAGTTTAAAACCAAAGTGGTTCATGGATTTTCAGTGGCATAGCTTCCCTCCAGGCCGGCGACACTTGGCTCACCCTTTGCCGATGCCATGGCTGTTTGTTTGCGGGCCAGCGGAGCAGGCAGCGGCCTGCTGCGCCCACGGACCAGCGCCCGCCTCTC
>VXBC01006029.1:1185898-1199038 GCA_013399945.1 Ploceus nigricollis | reverse complement strand
CATCATCATCATCATCATCATCATCATCATCATCATCATTATTATTATTATTATCATCATCATCGCATACATTTTTAGCACATATTCTCCAATATCTGGTTAAAATATTAATACTTCTACAAGTAAACCTGTTTGCTAAAATATTTGAGGACAGCAAAAACAAATGGTCAGAACATAGGACAAAAATTTTAAAAAATATTTAATATTTTTTAAGGTATTAACTCCACATCAACGACTATATTTGCATATTTGCATTAGACTAGAATGTTTTCATTACCAACATATGACAAAATTTGAATAAGCTTTCTTTGATTTCATGCTCAGTACAGTTCCCTTTGCAGATCCATATCCTGTTAAAGTTACCCTTGATTTCATCCTGCTGTTAGAAAACAGTGTTGCCTTTTCTCTGTTCAGAATTAGCTGCCTGCACATACGTAGCCCAATCCAAAATCCACTGATGGTGATGATGAGACTTTACTGTGCTTGGTGTTAAGCCCATAATATTACACCACACAGATGGGCAATAGCCAAATCACACCCAGTATTCACTGGTCTCCTAAAGAACAAAACATTGTCATTGCTATGTTACCACTGTGTTTGGAGCAGAAGGATTTTGAGATCAAAGACTCCTACAAATACCTCATGAATCCGCGTTTTTGCTCTCTTGGCTCCACCCTTTTAAGAAATTCTGCAGCAAATGGCAAATTTAAAGCAGCTGAGAATGAGGCTGTACTTTCAATAAACAAAACGAAGTCTTGTGAATTCTAAACAGTTCTGAAAAGACTATGCTTCCTGGTGGATCTGGCACCAAGAGTCATTGCCAGAAGAGGCCTTCTGCAGGTTAGGCAAAATAAAACTTGAGATGCCTTTACAACAGCTCGTAACACAGACAAGCTTGGGAATGATCACAAGACTGCCCAAACCTTTTTATTTGGAAAGTTCTGCTGACTTTGCCCTATCCTGTCTATACAGGTTCGCATTTTGGGTATCCTTCTTTATTATACCAGTTTCATTAAAAGCAGAACAAACAGGCCAGTCCCTGTGTCAAAAAGCCAAGGAAATGGCTGCTTAACTGCTGCCAGCTTTGGAGGAAAGAAAGACTTGGAGGGTGGTCTCCTTTCCCTTACGTAAAGTAGCCAGTTCACAGTTCACTGTGGACTTAGAAGTGATCACCTCTGAAGTGAGCTCTCATGGCCAAAATTTCAGAGTGATGTACAACACCTGCTCCACTGAGCATGTCCTGGTGAATGTGCAGGTGTCTCTGGAACTGCTTGCTGGTTTAGGTACACCAGAATTTGACCAATGACAAAAAATATGTCAGGAGAGATGTACTGATATCTGAATGATCTCTCTTTAAGAAAAACAGATGCACAGTGTATTTCTTTCAAAGGGAAGCCAGGCAAAATTAATCTACTTCTAGGTGTTATTTTGTTGCAACTAAGAACTTTCAACATCTTCATGATTCTTGATGCTTCATTTGCTTCTAAGCTCTGTTATAAACCAGTGTGCTTTGCAGCACCCAACCCAGTAGCATCACATTAACTGCTCTCCTGATAACCAGCCACTTTTCTCCAGACCTAAACAAATAGTTATTGCTTTGCTTCTATTGTCTGTGTTTTGCCTTGAAAATGCTAACAATGGATATTTAAAGTTGGAGGGGGAAATGAAAGAGCAAACATACAAGCTCAAGAGCAAGCCAGAGCCCAATTCAAAGATGTATGAAGCTGTGCTACTTCATGGTTCATAGCAGGAACTGATACCACACCTAATACAGGGGGAAGTGTAAGAAAGGAGACAATATAAAAGAACATGAGGTTTCCACCTGCTGCAGAAATCTGGATTTTTAAAAAATCTTTCAAGACAACTCTCATGAAAATTTGCCTGTAGTTTACCCAGGGAAGATCAACTTCTCCCATGTTGGAAATGGGGACACTTTTGAGACAGTCAACATGCCCATCCATTTCAGTGGAACTGACATCACACTCACCGCCTAGCATACATCCTACTGTAAGATTAAGTGCCCTCTATATGAACCTCTCAGCAAGGAGGAGTCTTGTTCAAATATGCAAGTTGCTTTTTGCCCTTTCCCCCTCTACATAGCTCTATCAGACATTAAAACCATAATACTAGTGAGAGAACCTATGCTTAATTTGTAATTGCCGGCTTCTTCAGAACTGGCATGGTGATTTTAAGAACATATTTCTGTGCAACACTTTCCTTAATAGGATGGTTTCTCTCTTCCCAACTCTTGCAAGTACTATTGATTCTGCTCTCTTCCACAGATCACTGCTGGTGTTTCTGTTCTAATGCTATTCTCTGAACTAGATTAAATAAATTAGCTGGTAAAAGAACCAGAAAACAAATAAAACCCTAAACAAGCCCAAGTCTTTCAAACCCACCCCCTCAACCCCCCCCACCAAAAATTGCCAGAGCCAGAACAAGCAGCTGAGGATAGGAGTGGGCAGAGAGCATTGGTTTTACTGTTAGAGAAAATGCATAGGGAGCTGCACACTTGAGGGGCAGTTTCATGGTACAAATGCTCATATTTAAATGGATCATAGGACAGAACTGGTGACAAAGTACCTCAGTCTCTAACAAACAGAACAAAATATGAACCTCATAAAACACCCCAGTATTTAGCTACTATTGTTTAAAAATTATAATCTAACTGGAGGACAGACTTTCAACAGGTGTATACAAACTGACACTTCATAATTATCATCTCCACTCTGCCAGCTCTTAACTGCACTCTTAATTTGGTATTTATTAATAGAAGGTATCCTTCAGGCCTACATTCAAAATAGAAGGGATGGAAAAGTCAGACCAGTAAGAACCCTGTATACAAAACAAAATGTCCCAGATTTTCTAGCATGAGCAAGTGCTTTCTGCAGACCCAATACAACATACTACTGTCAGTGTAGCTAAATGCCATTTAATTGGCAGCTAGTAAAGCCTATAATACATTTCTTCATGGAAAAATGTCTGAGCTCTTCCAGTGTGCCAAGATGCTAATTAAAAACAGACGGCATGTTACAAAATCCTTTCCTTGACCTGTGCTATCTTACATGCCCTTCTGTACTTTTTCATGGCATTGGCTCCCTGAAGAATTTTTCTAATCTTTATAAACTTGTCTTTAATTTTCCTTGTCATTTTGCAGACAGAAAAGAAGTAACAAAATATTATTTATTTAAGTGTACATAGAAAATTTATTTGTTACATGGCAGAAACAACAGGCTTTTGAGGAGAAAGTCTTTACTTGTTAAAAACAGGTTTCTATGTCCTGAATAATTTACAATGAAAGAAATCTTAGCACCACTGAAGTCACTGAAATAGTTCAAGTAGAAGCCTTGCTGGAGTGCCATGGACATCATGAACTGCACAATAGGAAGGATGTGACTCATCAAACACATATTATTGTTTCATCATTGCTAATTCACACACTTTACAAAGCAGAGATTCGGATCAGCACTGAAACATTTTAAGGGGTTGTTGGTGATAGTTCCGCAAGTGTATTTTACTGATGTTTTTATTGTTCTCAACAACTCAAGAAATTTGGAAAAATACTTTATTTCAGTAAGAGTTAATCCTTTTCACCTTAAGTAAATACCAAATCTGCCCCCCTACGTTATGGCAGGTATGCTGCCACTGCACAAGCCTAGCACAGATTCTCCATCAAGTACTGCACCAAGCTGAACTCCAAGGTCCCTTTTTCTTACAAACCACATTTGCCCTGCAGAGGAGACTTCAGAGGGCTGAAAATTTCATTACATCTGTTTGTTCATATGCCAATATGCTACATATTTAGTACAGCTTTAAGAAAAGATTTGCTCTTTTGGCTGCTGGCCCTTTCCCTCTGCAGTGGGAGAACAAAACCAACACATCTAAGACTGACTGTAGTTTTAAATATAATTTTCATAGCAACAGAGAAATACACATTTTAGTTATGACTGCACAGAAGCTAAAGGATTTTCCCTCCCTTGAACATGGTAACATTCACATTTTAAGTTCAAAATGATTCCTAATTATCCCTTTTCTAAGACAATAATCCAAATACTATACAGCTGACTTTCTTTTTGACACCACTTGTAGGCATCTCTAAGTTTCCACTGCTGCTGCCCTTGTGATTTAGGCAAAGAGTCATTAAAACTGGAGGGCCTAATTCCCAGCCTCAATATAACACATCAGTAAGAAGTAATAAGCTCCTTCATGAAGCAATATAGCTCCCCAGCTAAATAAATGGCACACAATACTGATTAAACAAAGGCACATGTGGCCTTTTTTCCCAAGATTTTTTTTTTAGAAGCAAATGGATGAATATATAAGAGTAAAAGACAGGGATTAAAAAAAACAGGCTTGGGAACTCAAAAGAACAGTTACCATCACAGAAACGGAGATGTTGGCTCCTAGGCATGGAAAGGGAGACCTGAGAAATTCGCTAGAGAATTTCTTGGAGCAAGTAATGGCTGAAAAGAACTTGGAACTGCAAATAGTCTCCTGCTGTTCAATTTGCTCTTCACTCAGGGAAATGAAGGCTATACATTCATTGCAAATAACGACTGGATCAAAGATACCCAATTCCGTTAACAATTTATTTTCTTAAACAGAACAATTGGAAATAATGACTTTAGATAACAGCTCAGGTAACAAATAGTAATAATGCTCTACTCTATGTTTCTGACACCCCTGCTTCCCCCTCAGGGAGGCAGATATCACTTCATATGCACATTATATATATATATACACATATATATTAAGATCTCTCTCAAGAGCTATATATAACTTCTATTCACAGGCGAGCACCACAACCACTTATTCATTCTTTTCATGCTTTACCTGCTGCTTTCAAGGCTGCCCTGATGCTAAAAATAGCTTTGCATATTAGAGGAGGGTTGCTATAGATTCAGAATGGTTGATGTTCCAAAGACAGCTAAATCCCTCCTTGCTGAGGATCCGTGGGGATGCATGTGATGGGCATATGTGACCAGGGCTGTGATGCCCTTTCATAAAGACTCCAGGCTCCAAGAATGGGATACAACAATTTGTGTTGTTCTTAAGGCTGGACTGAACTGCAAATCAATACAAATTATGAATGTCATCATAAGTTTAAGGCTTTGTTTTTCATACTGTAGTGCTAGATCACAGTACAACAGTACCTTCATATATTAATGAAGCTAATATTCATATACTAGCTTCTTTTTAACTGGGAGAACAATTTAATATTCTGTTGTATGGGCATATTTTTCTGCAGGTATTGATGTCTTCAAGTAAGAAAATATCAAAATGCTTCACTAGTCTTCCTGTTTTTTCTAGTTCTTAACATTTGTGGCTGGATTATGACCATATCTAAGATAAATGAGGTAGTCAGAATAGTATTTTCCTTTCGTTAACAGGCTCATATTATAGAAACCTGCCAAATACTCTGTTAAGGCTGAAGTTCAAATAAAAGTTTTACAGGGAAAGAGTGGCATGGATTTACTAAACCAAGATTGATAAAAAGTATTAAAACAGATCCTAATATAAATCTAAATAACACAATCCATCTTTTATGAGCAGTATATTTAAGGACAGTGTAATGCAAACTTGACAGAATGTTTTATGAAATGCTGAAGGAAATGTTTTTCATTCAAATCTCACTTCACATCCTGACCCTTATCTTCCATGTGGTTTTGTTTCCATTCAAGAAAGGCAGTCATCTAGATATGTAACTGTTAACATTTTGACTTACACTTGCAAATTGAATGTGGTTTCAGCAAGTAGCGGGATCTCCCCCAGGGTACAAGCCACAATATTTCTTTTTACTTGCAGTAGATAACTTTCCTTGGTGTTTTTTTGAGTCTGGCATTTTTACTTCTAGAGTTGTGGATATTGCACAGCTCAGTGTTGCTGGCTGTAAATATCATAACTTGATATTTGTAACTAAGTTAGACTAATGGTTGCCATTTAGGATAGTTATCTTTCCCATTCCAGTTAGGTGCCATGGAATGAATAGTGTCCTGGAAATACTTTCAATAGAAAGGTTGATAGTATTTCAGTACTTCATGTCTTAAAGATATTGGTGATTAAATAACATTAAATTGTATTTATTTTGAAATATAATCCCTATTATTTCCAAACCCTGGCAACCAGTAGTAGTTGCCAGGGTTATTAGTAAAAGTAGTATACTTTTACTAATAAAAGCTCAGTTCTAGCAGAATGGCTCATGGTATTATTAATTAAATGAGGTCTCACAGCAGTACTCTATAAGCATGTTCATTAAAAACTGTGAAATAGAAAATTTTAACTGATTCATCCTACTTCAGTGCTCAGAAGCAGCTTTTTTATATCTCTGTATCCTTCAGTTTTCACTGAAGGATCAGTTACTGATCACCTCAGCCTGGATACTAACAGCCTCTACATGCAGCTACTGTACTACTTTACTCTGTAATCCCACTGAAATAGTAAAATAAAGTGAGGGTTGATTCTGTCATCATTACATTATATTATGCTCTTATATCTTAGTTTTTTAAAATCTGACTGTGAGATTCCAAACAACTGACTGCAGCACTGTATATTGAAAATAATCTCTGATTTATTTTCATTGCTTAAGGACAACCAGTGGAAAACACTGTGATGAACTCATCTTACCAGCTCCACAGTACAGTTTTCACGACTGGCCTTCTGGATTCCTGAGTTAAGAGCTCAACTTCTAAGTAAAGATGAAACACATCTCTAAAAAACAGGCGTTTTCTGGAACATGTTTGCAGGAATGAGACTGTACATCTCTAATAACATTACATCTTAGACTTTGAGGCACCTTTCTTTTCCAGGTTATGTAGAATGCTGGGTGCACAAATAGTGCTTAACTGATTGCATGATTCAGATGACAGTGACTTGCCTGTCACTTTTTTATACAGAAGACTTCAGATTCCAAACATTCCCTGTCAATGATTTGTACCTTTCCTCAATTCTCATAAGTGAATATTATGAGAATATATTATGTATATTATATATACATGGTAGACATCATGCACAAAAATGCATTTCAGGAGAACAGGGAACACATATCTTTTCCACTATCGTTTAAAAATGCAATGGACTTTAACTTTGCTCATGTATTCTTTTTTTCCCCTTCCAAAAAATCCAGTGGGAAACAATGTGATTTAAAGAAAATAAGTACATTGCTTGTCAGTTGTTTTCTTTTATTTATTTCCACATTACTAGATTTTCCTTCTCTTATTATTTTCTATGATTTTTTCATCTTATATAATAACTCTGATATCAAACTGGAAAAACAAATTTGCCTTTCTCTTTTATTTAATTGGATGCCACCAGTCACTTTCCACTAAAGCAGATCTAGCCATAAAAGTAAGATTAGGCATTCTTTGCTCTCTTAGGAAATAGTTCATACTTCAGGGAATTTAAGCATAATGAACTTCTAAAATCTCCTTAAATGAAAACTGGAACATGGTGGAGTAGTCAGTTTCTGTATTCCACTTACTTAAGTGCAGGTTGATAAAACTAAGAAGTAGTATTTTGTACATACTGATAATTACTTTTAAATTAAATTCCTCATAGGCTGAAGTCACTACTCAAGTTTATGCATGCCTACATGCGTGTGTAATCTTGTAGTGAGCTTTGTTCTGAGCAGAGTTGCCAGACTAAGCTCTGGAGACAAAAATCACCTGCCACAAAACAAATGTGGAACTTGCAGTGACAATTAAAGACACTAGACAGGAGTCTACATAATATATCTCTAGGGGATTTATTTAGTAAAATTCTGTACATTTTGCAAAATAAGCCTAAACTTTAAAGATAATATGGGGAGTTGATTCTAAGAATTATTGTTTTATTAAAGTCTGATTTATTATTTCCATAACTGAATCAGTTAGTTTTCACATGATCATAATGCTATTATTTACACTATACATCTTAACAAGGACTTGCAGAAAACTTTCATTTAATGAAGTTTTTTAAAGTACAAAGAAGTTTTAGGAACAAGGTTGATGCTTTGAGAGTTCCCTTAATTACAACAAAATGAATTAATGAAGCAATCTGAAGATATTATGAAGCAATTTCTAGATATTATTATAAGATTCTTACATAACTCTGTAGTCATAGGCAATAAAACTAAAATAGATATTAGGAATTAAAACAGTTATAGTTCCTCTATAATGTATCTCTGATTCTTTAGAATGTTAAGAGTGGAAGTAATGCTACCATCAAATAAACTGTGGTGCAGGACTTCAACTACTTCAGTCCATGATAATGAAGACTAAGGCTGCTCTTCTGTCAACAGTAATAAAAAAATATCTTGTGAATTGTGTATGAAGTTGAGAGGCCTTAAATGCATCATAGGAGGTGGAGCTAAGGGAATAAACCAAGTTATTTAGGCAGTATTTTTTAACATTTTGGCCTAAACTGGGATTCTGTTTACCAAATTGATCAGCTGAGAATAGGGGTTCAATTTCCACATGTTTGACTTCTTGGGAGAAGAAAATTCAACAGGAATTTTCAACTTTATTTTTAATAAGAGCCTTTGATATTTGTTTTTATCCTAACAGCAGAATAAGCTTGATCTGAATTCAAGATGTGCATTGTTGCCTTCTTCAGCTTTCCATGACTGTTTATTAAGCCAATTTCCAAACTTCAGTCCCAAAATAAATGCTCGGTAGACAGACAATAGAACCAGCATATTCAGTGCACTAGGCAGTAAGTAGTTGTGGAGACTGGCAGTGATTTGTTCACCCTAGAGGTAGAGGAGCCAGGAATAACAAAGGTCCATGGGTCAAATTCTACCTTGTATATCCTTCTAAAATGCCATCATCTGTTGGATCTGCCTTTAGATATACACATTTTCAAAATATTGGAAGTCTTCATGTTCTAGAAATTCTGTCTCCACACAATGTATCTGAAATTGATATCCAATGGTGTTAAACAGAAATAATTAAGAGGAAAATGTCCACAGATATCTGGAATTTAGAAAATTCAATACTCTTATAATAGGATTAGATATTGTATTATTAGCTCTATTTTATCTTATTAACAAGTGAAATGCAATACAATGATTGTAGCTACTCATACAAAGGTCTGGGATTTTAGAACAAGGAAGGAAACTGATGATCAATCAGATACTATTTTTTCAAAGGCACTTTTCTAACAATGATTAGCACTGAAATGCTAAACATTATATCAAAATATCATAAATATCATAAAACTGCACAGCTGCTCTTCAAATAATGGACATAGCATAGGCTTGTCTATGATTATTTTTTGTAACTGACCCTATACTGGAAATATCTTTAAATACCGAAGTTCTTTTCTTGAGGAAATTACTTTATCAGCCAAACAAATAAAACTGCATTTGCCTTTTAGCACAGCAACATTGACATCTAGTGGCTAGCTAAGATTCATGTTTAATATTCCCTGTATGACAAAAAAATGTAGAACACACCATTTATTGAATTTGACAAACCAGGTATGCACTGCCTGCTATCTCCACATAGCCTCTAGATGATCACAGAATATCATTAATATATTGGAGTTACCAGTACCTGTGATGGGAACTGGTGAACGTGAGGCACTGTCCCTCATGTACAGCCCCACTGGTTTTCCCTGACTGTCAGGAAGTCTTAAGCTTGGGAATCAGCTGCCTGATTGTAGTGTATACCTTCCTCAGGGCTTGTTGGGAGGCACGGGACATCCCTGAAATTGTAAACTGGTACAGCTATATGAAAAAGAGCTACGGTTACTGAATGTGATGTTACTGGCATATGTGAATGTCCATTTTTAGCTTTACTTGCTTTTTCTACAAATTACTAGGGGGTTTCAAATAGGAGGAGATAAAAATCAGGAACATGACAGATGCCAAAGTACTGTTCGTACAATGAAGACACAAAAATAAATTATTTGGCAACTTACTTCATAGACATGTAGGAGATAGGAAGGTGCCAATATCAAATAGCATTAGAAAGTAATTTCTTCATTTGTCAACAAAAGAACTGACTTAATGGAGAAAGAGGAAAGATTAAACAGGACAAATATCAGTTTTACTAGCATTCTTGATGGTTCCACATTACTGTCTCATAATCAAACTCAAATGTAGTCTGCAGCAACAGCTCACAATGGATGTAGTTGTCAGTGACTGCCCTGCCCTTGCTCTCCATACAAGTGGTAGCTGCCTCTTCGAGCCTGCTGGCAAAGCCTTTTCTGATTTGCTTCATTAAAAATTGGAACAATTTTTTAATTGGCTAACCAAACTAATTTTGATTCAACAGATCAGAAGCTGTTGAATTTAAACAACTTTACCAGAAGATCTTAGGAGGCAATCTTACGCAGGAAGGCTGATGTGTTTCTTCCTGGCTAAATACTGTTAAGGAGTAAACACCTACACTTTTTATTTCTTAAAAATATATAGAGAAATCTGAGTCTGAAAAAGAGCAATAAAATGTAAGAGTTCTCCAATATGTAACCTATATAGAAAGGTTGAAGTACCTTCTCAGGCTGCAAAAAGGGAAAACTGTGGGGATCTATGTCTTCCAGGATTTAAATATGTTATTAAAATGATGATCACTTCTTGCTTTCTGTACAAACTAGTGCAGGGCATTAAGAAATTAACTCAAGTAGCAACAAAGAAGATTTTTTTCTTAGATAGTAGGAAAACCCCCTTATACCTAAGAGGTTAATAGATTAAGGAATTAAGCTGTGAAATCTCCTATACTAGAACCTTTTAGGAACAGCTCAATAAGTATGTCAAGTATACTTTGAATTCTGCATCTCTATGATGTATGTACCATGTCTGACTTAAACTTTTTGGATACGCCAGGTCTCATACTTTATTTAGCCCATTCTAGATTTAGGGCAGACTGAAAGTTAAAGCTACAGTGATGTTTTCTCCTTTGTGGACCACAAAGTTCAGGGCTACAGTAATTTAAGACTATTGTTTCACATTACTGCTGACCTGATCTAAAAGAGAGCTGCTGCTGAAAGGGCAGCCCTTGTTTCTCACTTCCCACTTCCCTCCTGTCCTATCCCTAACATTTTTTTGCCCCACCAGGGTTACTCATCCAGACACCACATCAGGACAGTCACAGGAGCTAGGGTGGCAGAAAATTAAATTCTGCAGTTCAGCAGGAGTGGTCAGATGAGCATCAGGGCCAGTTCAAGAAGAATGCTCTCTTCAGTGCCAGCCTGACTTACTTGTAAAGATTGGCATAGATTGACTTACTTGTAAAGGAAGGCTGTGCTCCTAAGGTTTGGCTGTACAGTCATCAAAATCCCACTTAAAACCTTCTGCCCTGTAAAGAGTTATGCCCATCTCATCTGTTCTTTTTCTTGTATCTTCCAGTCCTGTGGGACTATCATACTCATGAGAAAAGTGCCTTTTTGGTGTCAAAACATACTGTTGCTAGAATTAAACTACAGAGATACTCCCATTGGAGCAAAGTATAATGCATATACCAATGGCTAAGGGCACGTTCAGTTTCAACTTCCAGTTTATTTAGGAGGCCATTTCTGAACCCATTCCCCAGCTGGAGCTTACTGTAGCCCACATATAAAATGCAGTCAGGTGATGTTCTAAAGCAACACAGTTAGACATCAGAAAAGCATAGCATAGCAAGATGAAATTATCTAGCTGCTATTCTCAGAAAAGCTGTTTATAACATAACTTCAGCATGTACAGCAGCTGCTATGGCTGGGCTCACTGCAAAATTTTCCTGTCCCAGAAACTGTATTTTTTCTGTATGCAGGCTTCGTGGCCACAGCACAATGCCAAGAGATTCAAGAATTGTAAATCTTTCCTCTACCTTTCCCACTCTTCTTCAAAGTGCATAATCAATGATATGTTGGCCCAGTTTCCAGAATCATGTCAGGATTCATTCACACTAAAGCAGTCTGTCATTTCCATAAGACAGGAACAACAAAAAGATGCCTGCTATTACAGCTTTGAGGGTATACATTATTTATTTTTATATATTTAAATTATTAATTAGGATAATTCCATTTTTGCAACAGAGTCTCTGCCCTTTAGAGGAAATGGGCCACATTCAGTAGGACTTCAGCAGAACACTGCATGCACTCAAATATGCACAGTGCCACTCAGTTCCTTTCCATGGGACATTTCAGCATCATCTTTGCATACATTCACAGCGATAATGACATAACAAGTAACACAAACACTAGGTCAGGAGAAAAAAAAATCTGAAAACAGGTATTTACTAGCCAAGGTAAGGAGATACACTGTCAGCTATGGTGTGTGATTGTCTTACTGCAGAAAAGCAGCTACAACTTATATTTTACAACTTGCATATTACAAGGGCAGCAGCAGTATTTAAATTTTTAATATTTCCCTGTATTAAGTGTGTTTATGGTTTAACTATCCAGGAATCAATAAAACAACTGGAAACACAGTCCAGAGAAAGCATCTGTGATAGACTACAGCATTTCAGACCTCAGCAGTTCAGGTTGTGTTTGATGGGAAACCATCAATTCATTGACAGCTAATTGCTCTATCTGATGACTTAATGCCGAAGATTGGTGCTTCCCAGCTACTTTATCAGCAAATACTTCTGGCTTATAAAGCTCGTTTTTATGATGCAACCCACAGGCTCCCAAACTCTTATCGCCCAGTTGCCGTCGGTCCTCACAGGGAAACTGAGTCACATACTGCCTTTCGTTCTTCTAACTGCGAGATGCGACTGAAAAGAAGAGAAGCCGCTGGCACAGGCAGAAATCAGTGTAACAGATCGCCGTGCCGAGGCCACGATTGCGGTCTGTGCCGCGCCGAGGGCAGCGCGCACCTCCCGGGCTCGCCTGGCAGCTGCCCACCGCAGAGCGCCTCCCGGGGCCTCCCGCCCGGAGGGGTCCCCTTCTCCGCGAGCGGTCCCCTCCCGAACAACGACCCCCGCCTCCCCGATCCCTCCCGAGGGACCCTTTCCGCCGAGCCCCGGCACCGCAGCGGGGTCTGAGCCCGTGCCCCCACCACAGGGACTGCCCTGCCCGAAAGCGCCGGGGATGGTGCGGGGGCGACCCGGGCCGGGGAGAGGGGCGCACTCAGGCCTCTCTGAGCCCCTGCGGCAGAGTCCTACCTTCCCAGAGGCGGAGACCGCGGCAGCCGGGGCCGCTGACCGGGTTCCCGTGCAGGGAGACTCCCCTCGCCCCTAA
>VXBC01006029.1:1072310-1178926 GCA_013399945.1 Ploceus nigricollis | reverse complement strand
GTCTTTCTCTTAAATTTATAAAAATATTTTGGTTGTTTTTTTTTTTTTATTTTAAACTGTGGTAAAAGGAAATAAGTTCTGAAACAATCCTTAATTGCTTTATTCAGTATGAAAGACATAAGAAGTTTGTGCATGACTACATTTTATACTATGGTGGCAAAATAGAGGATTTCCGAAGATCTGGGTGAGAACAGTTAGCAACCTTTCCCCTCCTGACCTCAACACCAGCGTTCCCCGCACTCCCTGTTTTGTAAAGCTGTTAAATATATATTATAGCTTTGGGGGCAGAGATGGATGTTGCTGTGTATCAAATCACTAATTATTTTGGTCACAAATGGTAACTACAGTAATTGGAAATACCCAAACACAAAACTGCCTTGTTGCATTTTGTTTTCATATTTTTAGGTAAGAACTTACCATGAGCTGAATTATTCTTGTTTTGTTATGTAAAAAGAGGGATGACAGGTGATCATTAATGGAGGGTACATTGAGAAATATCTGTCAGAATCTTCAAAATAACAGTCTGAAATACTTGTGAATGTGCAGAATTGCTATCCATTGTCCAGAATAATAACTTCTTTAGAGCTGTCTATAACTGCCTTTTAACATCACTGTCTTCAATAAAGAGTATAAAAAGTGTTTTCAGACAGGATCAAGTCATCTGCAATTTCAGTGGCCATTTTCAACCATGAGTTTTTTTATTTGGGAACAGGTATGCCAGGGAATAATACATTTTGTTACTTTTATTTCATAGAAATGTATTCCTTTATGCTGTGAGGTAGAGATCAGAACTGTAAAATATTGATGCTTACCAAATTATTATTTGATGGATTTTCATTTTAATGTTACATTGTACTAAAAAAATGTGTGTCCTTTTATAGAGCAAATGACAAGACGGATCTTGATGTTATTAGAGAAAACCATAGATTCCTTTGGAATGAAGAAGATGAAGCAGACATGAATTGGTACCTGAAACTAGTATAGGATATGTTATTTTTAGATCACTTGTACTAAATTTGTAGTTTCCCTTGCTAATTAAGAATTACTGTGCATACTTGATCATTCTTTGAGGCATTTGAAAATGAAAGACCATTAGGTCTTTCATATTGTAATATTGCTCAAATGCCAACATGAATTGATGACAGAAAGAACTAATAAATAATAGTGATTCTCTGAGATCCAAATGAATGTTCAAAAACTCTGAAGAAAGCAGATTTTGAAAAAATACAGTTTAGTATGTACTGTGGATTTATTTTATATTTATTTTTCCAGTTTTGTGGAAATTACTCCTTAGTTTAGTAACTGTGTATCTGTTGCATTTCTAGGTCTACAACTTGTGTTCTTTCAATGAAACAACGTATCTTTGTCTTGCTAATGTCATTACAATGTAAAGTGAATTATGTTGTCTTCTACATTTAATAAAAAAAATACTTTTTGTTTTAGGGAGAAGAGGCTTGCAAAGAAGTATTATGACAAATTGTTCAAAGAATACTGTATAGCAGATCTCAGCAGATACAAAGAGAATAAGGTATCTTTCCTTAGTGTAAAACATCTTGGGTTTTGAAGTATAACCTTTTATAAAATTGCCTTATGATTGTGGATATGTTGTAAAACTAGAATGTTAGTACCCCTTCCATAAAAAGGGAGCTGTGAGAATTTGTCAAGTTACTTACAAGCAGCAGTTTGAATCTAAGTATTGTCACTGCCTCAAAAATGTGCTTCTATGTGGGAATAGGAACATTTCTGTCAGATGATGTTTTATGAAGAGGTACATTGTGCATGAAAAGCAGAAAATGCAAAGGGGTTAAAGAAAGAAGGCTGGAGAGGTTGCTTGGAGAAGAGCAGTAGATGAAGCCTAAAAACCCATGGAATGTTACTGTTCAAAAAAAAAGTCTAAAAAGAGTTTTGTATTTGAATGCTGGCAGAAACAATTTTGGAAAAGTCTATTCTAAAGCAGCATCTTTTGCTGGTTGTTCTTTTCTGTTTGTGGAAACAGGATTTGTATGTGCCTTGTAAATAAATAGAATTTCTTAAGAGGAACAGCCCAATTCCAGCACCAGGTTTTCTTCTTAACTGGAACAGCCTTTGTTTTTTCCAAGTTTTTGGCTGACTAACTTCTTAGTCAAAGAGTATGCATGAATTTTCTATTGTGTTTTTCCAAAGACTAGTGCTGAACTCAGATGTGTCTTGGTGTTTCTAGCACACAGTAACCCAATCTATATAGTTTTTTTCAACTATTTAAAGTATTGAAAATTGCATTCACTGGTAAATATTTGCAAGGACTGGGCTTAGCTCTATTAGGAAGAAAAGATGACAGTAATCTAAAGACAATCGGGACAGTAAAATGTAAAAATTCAACTAAAATCAACAAAAACTAAAATGCTGAAGACGCCTTCATTTCTTTTTTGACTAAATTTGATTTTATTTTCCTGTAGCTATTTTGTATCCCTCAATGTCCATTCCATCTCCCATCCCCCCAGCTGATTTCCCTTGAGCATGCTTACAGATTTTGTTTCTCTCACTACTGTGCCAAGTTTCCATATGTTTGCTGTCTTTTGTGGGAAACTGTTCTGCCCCAGTTTTTTTTTTTGTGTGCGTGTTTTCTTGTGTTGTGTGAACAGTATTTCCCTGTCAGACTTCAAGTGTGTCTATCCTAACTTTGAGGTCACTTTCTGTTCCCGTTTATGCTCCTAAGTCATTACCTCTATTTTTGGAATTGCCATGTCAGCACAAGTGCTGTGTCATGCACTTTGTAAAATATATATGCTTTCTTTTCTCAAATACATTCTGATCATATGAAAGTCCTTTCTTAGAAATTCTTAGAAAAATAGAAAAAAGTATGAGATTTTTCTCAGTGACTGATTTATCCATGCCCATGTTTGGTACAGAAGGATTTCAAAGCAGGCTTTTTTCTTCAAAGTCTTAAATAAGCTGTTCATCCCATTCACACTGATGGAATACAATCTGTGCTTTCAGATTTTAACTGCCTTAATTTTTTTTCTGCATCTCCAGAAACTGGAAGCTGGATATCTTTAGCCCCCTGTGCCTTTTGCTTTGCAGTGCTGGTGCTATGAGAAGCGCAGGGTAGATAAAAGATTCTCAGCTAGTTGGCCTTTTGCATGATAGTTTACATGTTGATACTTCATCTTGACAATCTTCTAGTCAGATAATTTTCTAAAGATCTCTGATAGAGATTGTAGCTCAGATCTCTTTAGGAACTTTTCTTCAGAAGTAAACCACTGTTTTATGAAGGACTGTACAATGGTCGGGACTGATTTCATGGGAGCATCTCCTTTGAGAATCTGAAAAACAAGCAGAACCACCTTCTCAGAGACTGAAGCTCAGAAGAAAACAGTAAGAAGCCCCAAGATACATGAACCCCCGAGTCCACAGGCATGTTGCAGTTGCTGGTCCAGACTGTTTTAGTCATTCACACACACACACACACACATGTGACTGGGACTCCCCTGCTCTCATCCCTAGAGATTACGGGTGCTCTCACAGCCAGAGCTGGAGACCCACTCACCCTTCTTGCTCCCAGGCCGCTTCACCTGCTGATGACCAGTCTGGCTTGGTCTTCACTGGTGTTTCCTTTTAATCAGAAATGCCAATGTGAACCTCTGGTGTGAGGCTACGTAGAGACAGTAGAAGAGTGTTCTGACAGCTCTTGCTTGTGCTGGGTCTGTTACTCCTGACATTTTCCCTAGGTAAGAATTTTCTAGGTCAAGGTTGTCTTGAACCTTCAATGCATCTTGTCTGCAAACTTTGAGGCTGATAAATGACCATCTCTATTGTCAGGTAGTTCGGTTCTATTGTCAGCTTTGCAGTGCAGCACAGGAGGGTGTTCTGCATTTAAGTTTTACTTTGATATGCACTGGACTGGAAATGTTCCCTTTGTTGTCGTATTTTCCTAGAGAATTTCTAATTTGCTGTCTCTGTACTTTGTTTTGTAGCTTAACAGATTGGAAGTGTCTCCTATTTGCTAAGAAATGAAATCTGTTTGACACCTGGTCATTAAATAAAATACATTTTATTATTTTGTTTTCATTTCCAGATTTCTAGGCCAACTTGTTTTCTACTTGGAAATATTAATATGTTTGCTTTTGTAATTGTTTTTCAGCATGGAGGACTTCCTGTCAAAATAAAATATAAATATTTAAAGTATTTTTATTTAAAAAATACTATTCTGGAGAGCAGAGGCAGAGAGATATCTTTATTTAAAAGAGAAAAACTAAATTTTCATGACCAGAATTAAAAGGATGAGCCACATGAAGGACATCAATCAACTGAAATTAGTCTTTACAGTGTTTAATATGTTGACTATTCACAACTCAGTTTTGGTTCTTATCTTAACAGTTTGGATTTAGATGGCGACATGAGAAAGAAGTAATTTCAGGAAAAGGTAATGCTGTCTTTCATTTTATGTTACATTTCTTCTTGATGCTCCTTTTGCTGCTTTTGGACATAATTTTGTTAGATAATATTTGGTGGTACTGGTAAGTTTATCAGATAATAATGTACAATAAATTTACTTGTCTTCCAGCTTTTCTGTTTTATGCTACATAGGTTTCGATTGCACACTGCTCTGCACATATTATAATTAAAAGAGCATATAGTTTATTTTCACAAGGTCAGTTTTGTAATGAGCACCACCTTAACGTGTTTGATAATGTAGAATTTCATGGGTGGGCTTTTTAGCTGCTTTTCTCCAATAGTTCTGCTACTTCATTAGCTTTTGATACCTGTAATTGAAGTCTCTCAGTAGTTTTCCTCAGGAAATAATTTATTGATTAACAGTTTCTCCAGTGCTGTTCTTCAAAATGTTGACTTTTTAATTAAAGTTTCTTGTGTGAGACCTATTTTAGGCTAAACTGGTTTTGAAAGCTTCAGTGGGAATGATTATCATGTCTCCCAATCCTGCATCTAAATCAGTACCTTAATTCTGAGTGAGAAGTCCAGTGTGTTGCTGGGACTTTGCACAGTGGTCCTTGTGCCATGGCTGAGGTGCTTGGGGTTTTTCAACATGCTGAACAAGCAAGAAAGTGAGATGAATGAGGAATTGCTGTTCCTGGGGTGGATTCTCATACACGTGTGGGTTTCAGAAGTCATGGATGCCCACACCAGAATATTGCATGGAGTTGTACTGCTGATCAGTTTCACTCAGTTACAGTTCTTTAAACAGCTGTATTCTGTAAACACCTGTATTGTAATATATTTCAAAAAGATAGAAATACATTTATGATTTTTAAAAAAAATAGTATTTCAGAGTAGAAAGCATGAACATTAATGGTGGGGATTTTAAAACGGTAAATATTAAAGCCTCTAAAGGTAGTTGTAGTCATATGTTGCATTCAGTACTATGCATTATATTAATGGATAGTTACATTTGATAAAATTACATGCTTTATTGAATGCCTTAACAAGATAATGAAAATGAAATGAGAATTAAATTATTTTTATGTCTTCGTGGGGGAAAAATTATATCTTTGTACGTTTAATGTGTGGTACTTCATATTTTAAAATGTGGGAGAAAGTGCAGAATTACATATTTCAAGCTTTATAATGGAATCCTAACGAAAAGCGAGCAATTGGAATATAAGAGGGGATAAATCCTCTCTTTCACCACAGGGGGGCGAGAGAAGCCAACCGTCTCGCGGGAGTCGGACACTCTCTCCAAGTGCAGTTCCAAGCAATCCTTTAAAAAAAACCCGTGGGTCTTTTATGCTATTTCAAAATATAAATCAGCCATATAAATTGCTTAATTAAATGTAATAACACATCTACACCTACCTCTTTGATAATTAGCATTAGCATTTTATGTACTTATTGTGTGTACTGATGTAGTTGTGTCAGTACAGTGGTGATGAGAACCACTGCTGGTGCACTTTTACTAAGGTTTGGGGGTGGTAACAAGGGCATGCAGGAGTACTCACATTTGGTTGCTTTGCATTTGGTGCCTATCAATGCATGGATACAAAGAAGAAGGGCTACGATAAGTGAAAGAAGAGGTGACACTTGTATTACTAATTGTAAATGCCAAATTATTTCTTTGGCATCTTTGCAGTTCTTGCCATAAATTTTGAAAGGAGATCATATTGCAAATTGCTATGACACAGGGTGCTGATAGCCATACCTTACGCAGGGTTAAACATACTTAATGTATATTAATTTGAAACTTGCTTTTTAAATGAGAGTTCTGGGGTTTTTTTTACTTCAAATGTTTGCATCACAAGTGGTATTTCATTACAGAACTGAAGTATCTGAGGACACTGCCAATCCATTAGTTAGCTGCTTAAGCAGAATTTTCTGAGGTTAATCGTTCACCAGCAGTCCTGCTGGTGAGCCTATTAATACACATCCTTTCTGCTGCTCTGCATACAAATCAGTGTTCTGCAAAGGGAATGCATGTATCTTTATTACTCCAATATTGGGACTTCAGTGGTGCAAACAAAATTGATTATGTGCAGATCTGTTTTAAAATCAGTGTTGCTTTCACATAATGAACCAAAGGAAGCTTTTAAAGCTGACGTAGCATTTCTCATGAAGTTGAAATTCCTTTTCTTAAAAGAAAGGTATTTATGGATAGTCACTAGAATACAAATTGTATGTCCAGTATGTCAGGTACACTAGTTACATAAAAAGCATGTGGGCATCTTCATATTGCACAAATGTGATACATTGAATAGTCTGATGTCATTAAAGGTGCATGTCTGAATCACAGCTTCTGATCCATCATCCTCTGCTAAGTAAGTAATCATTTGGGGTATAGGATGTATCCTGGTGATGTTCATTTTTTCAGAGTTCATATTAGGCTTATTATTTCATAAGGTACATCTTCATCCATACATTTCAAAACACAATTATGTTTTTTCCTTTGCAAATAAGCAATATTGGACAAGTATGATTGCTTTGTTGTTCCCTGTTATTATTTCCTTTATCTAGATGTTATTTTTAGATTTGTGGGGGTTTTTTATTTGAAAGAAATGGAAAATCAAAAGCAAAAACTGAGCAGGACTGGAAATAACAACCCCATATCTATTAATGTTAATAATGTTAATCATTGAACCACGGTTTGCTGGTTTTGACTCTTTACAGGTCAGTTTTCCTGTGGAAATAAACACTGTGATGAGAATGAAGGCCTGAAGAGCTGGGAGGTGAATTTTGGTTATGTTGAACATGGTGAAAAGAGGAATGCACTCGTGAAATTGAGTAAGCCAGCCCTTCGAGGATATGTACACTTAAGAGAAAACAAGTGTCTTGTACTTTGAATGGTATTGAGTGAAACTCAATAATTCACGACAAATGCAGAATAGGAGATCATTTTGTTGAATTAATCACAGGTGGTAGTATGGTGCTCTTGATTTAGAGAGAACAGCTGTTATCATTATATATGACAAAGTTGTTACAGATTAAGAACTTTATTCTGTATAATTAGCGTGTCATAAAATTAGAATAATTGGCTATAAGCTGTTTTGTATAGAAGCATTTCTAGTTTAATGGACAATACTGCATTGCAAGGAGAATTTCAGCATTGTCATTGCTCATTCAGTTACTTGGCTTGGAAGTCCTTAGGGCTTCGAACCAGACAACTTCTTGCGTGTCTTCAACTCTACTGGTTTTATTTTAAATATTTGCGTTTTCTTCTAAAAAAAGAAATTCTAAAAGTTCTGTCTTTAAACAATTTTCCATCCTTACATCTCGACTGTGATTTTCTAATTCAGAATTGTGTACATGATGATACGTTTATCAGATAACTAAACTTAGTACAGTTTATACAGTTACTTTGTAAAATGAGTGAGTAGTGGGGTTTTTTTTCCTTTTGTGCACAATACACTCCATGTGGGAGCACTTGGTCTCTGACAAAGCTCTAAGAGACTTACACGTGTTCAGTGTAATTGCAGAAGAATTTGATCTGTCCACAAGGATCCATAAATGGGATGTCTGTACATGAGAAGCACTGATACTTCTTTAATGAAGAGCTGCCAGTGCTAAACTTGTGATCATCCTTCACATTTAGTAGAATCTGGGTTTGTACTGGAGACTTCCATCATGTATTTTGTCAATCCTGACTGCATGTATTTTTTCAATCCTGACTTGCACATTGTAACTAGTGTTTTGAAGGAAAAGCTACTGATGTTGAAAGATCTAGTTCTATCTAGTTTTGTAGTTTTGTTAATTATGCTTGTCAGATTCTTGGCTGCAATGTTCTAATTTTCTCTTTTTCAGGACTATGTCCAGAATGTTCCCACAAACTAAACTTCCATCACCGGTAATGAAATATTTTGGAAATAATGGGGACTGAATTATTGATAAGTTAAAATTGTGATGAACAGCACACAGGGAAAAAACTTCAGTGAGATGATTAGGAACTTCATTTATCCTGAAATAGCATAAATATTTTTGAGTTCTTATAAAGCCACTGACTTGTCACTGTTGAGGGTTAAGATACTCTGCTAATGGCAGCACAGAACCCCTCAGACTGGAAGAATTCCATCCCTACCACCACAGAAGTTTCATTTGCTTAATTTCAGCCCAGTGATTATTTTTCTTCTGTTTCTAATAGCACTTGTTTTTTTCAACTGAATCAGTTTTTTTTTTTCTGTTTAACTACTGATAGGTGTCTGAAAAAATGACACGTTTGACTGAATTAAATACTTCAGATTTACTGTTGCATAAGTACATATAACAGAGAAGGTGTACATTCATCTTTTTTAAAGGAGGAAAGAAGTCAAAGCATGCAAGAAAAGAGGCACAGCTGCACAGAACTCTAAGGAGCCAAAAAATAAGAAGAAAAAATTGTCTTGTTCAGCAAAAAAGAAGTCCAAAAAAAAGACCCATAAAGGTAAATTTAAACTTTAAAACTTCAGTTGTTAAAATACTCAGGTTAATTGAACCTTAGTTTTGCTACAGATGCATAGGTGGAGACATATAATTATGTATAAATACGTTTAGTTATACATACAGATACGTAACTTTCTTGACTGCAACACAGGTAGTCAAAAAGGTAAATTTCTTATGGAAAATTTCCTAGATGCAGAAAAAAGATAAATTTCTTATATTTAACAGAGAGGGACAGCCTTTTGAAAAGTATGCACTGCAAGGGAAATTTGTGCAAGCATTGAATGTTGCGTACTAGAAAGGATTGTGAAGTATTTCATTCCATGAGGCTTTGGGGTTGAAAGCCCTTTGGAAATGTTAGATAACCTTTTTACACCAGAGATCTTGGGTTGACATAATTAGGCTCAAACTGATGACCTTTGCACTCATGCAAAAAAATCCTTTTATTTCAGTGTTTGTTCTCTTTATTTGAATGTGGTATGTGCATGCATGTGCATACGTTGAGTGTAATAAATTGTGATAGAAATATCTTTGTAAACAATATAAGATAACAGATAAAACCAAAAGCAGTTTACTGGTTTTTTTCTATTTTGGTGTTTCTTTCAGATCAGGTTTCTTCAGACGATTCAGATAATTCTGATAAAGGTATTTTAATATCCTTTATGGTTTTGTAATAATTTGTATAATATCATAGACAGTTGTCATTGATCTTAGTTTTATTAGCTATCTGTTTTAATATTTTATATGATAAGAATGCTGTCTGAAACAAGCAGAAATACGAAGGTTTGAATGAATGACTTACATATCTTGGAGAAAAAGTGTAGGGAATTTTAAGGACAAAAGTATTTAATCAAAAAATAAAAATGTGGGCAGATAACAGAATGGAAATAACCAGAAAAATAAGAGGTCAGGTTGTTCCAAAAAAGAGCAGAGAGTGCAAAAATATTTAATTGTTAATAATTTCATGCAGTGTAGTCTGTACTGTGTAAAGATAGTATTTTTCTGATATAATAACTGCTACATTTTCCTTCAGGGAGTTATACTGATATGTACTCTGCTCAAAAAAAAAAAGATTTTAAATAAATCCTAGGCTTTAATTAATGTCTTTTCCAACTACCTGTAGTACCTCAGAGACCTACTTGTTGCAGGTGGATGCATTCAGTCACTGCTTAGTCACTGCTTGTATCTCAGTGATTCCAGGCTCCAGTTTCTTTTTCTGTGAGACAGGCCCCATCTCCTGGTCATTGAAAACAGTGACTGACTGTTTTCACTGATTGCTCTGCTCTGCTATACAGTTTTAAGAATGTCCTCACCCCCTAGGCTTTCCCACTTAGATATAGGAAGACCTGAAGCAGTTTTCTTATGATTTGGACTATGCCCAAAGTATTTGTTTTGTCAGGAAACTTATTGGAAGATTCAGAGGTGGGGGGAGAGGGTGGAGCGTCTTATATGAAATTCCTGTGTAGTAATATGAAATAGTTATTAAATAACCCATGTTTTCTTATAATTTCACTGATAAGTCACAATTGATAAGAACTATCAATTAAGTAAGGTAATTAATAATCTCATATCATACATTGAAACTGTATTGTAAATCTGGATTTGTAATTATTTGGTTTTAGGGAAAAAAATGCTATGTTTCTGTTGTGTCAAGATCATTATTTTGACATGGTTGTTGTTATGTTTGACCAAGACATTGCTTTGTGATACCTAAGAATCTTTTTGATACTCCACTAGTTAACATTGCAAAACATTTTCATTTTTCACTTTATGCAAAGTGTTCTGTTTATTCTCATGGTAGCAATTAAACATTGCTTCTAGCAATATACCAGCTAATTTTAAAAATGATAAATTATTTTAAAATTTATTTCATAAACATTTTAAATTTTTTTAAAATCTGAATAGATTCAGATGACAGCAATGCTGAAGATGGTCCTTCAGACGCTGACTTTTGGAAAGGTCCTCTACGAGAAGCACATGAAAAATCACGGTTAGTTTGATGTAGTGAGCTTGCAGCTACTGAAACGTACAGGGTCCATTCAGAATTGCAAGACAGAGTTGTCCCAAGTGTTTCAATGAGTATTCACACATAAAAGGTTATGTCAAATCTCTTTCAATGCAGTGAACCTAAAAATGTGTTTTTAAAGAGGAGACATACACAGCTCTTGAGGAAAACCTTTGTTAAGCCACTACCATACCACTGCTGCCTTACCTCCTTTATACCATTATTATCTCAGTGCTAAGGGTCAGGTCACACAGGGAATGTGAAGGCTATTGGAATGTAGTAAGTCAAAATTATCTCTACCTTCTACAATTCTAATCAGAAGTTTGCTAAAACTTTTTTATTCAAAAATTATCTCCTAGATACAAATCCAAAGCAGAACTTTCTGACTTTTATTTTTTGTTGTTTTTACAGGGAAGAGGAGTTTCATGAGTATTTTCAAGATTTATTTCTCTAAAATTTGCAATTGATGTAGGCTGATTTTCTTCATGAGTTGTCAAGGTGGAAGTCTGGAAATCCAGTCATAATTTTCCAGAGACCCCTATCTGCCAGCATACCTTTTCTACAGTCACTCATATGGACCATTTGGATGGATTTTCTTTGTAGAAGGCTTCAAATCTAAAAACTTTCTGTTTCTTGTAGTAGGCTGCATACTCTTGGAATAAGAGAAATAATTTTTTCAGTTCAGTGCAAAATATATATGGCACCCAAACTTAAACAAACAAGAATATAGTTTATTAACATTACAACAAGGAAGTTCACTGCTTTTATTTTATCCCAAACTTCAGTTATTGCCAGATTTTTGTAAAGGAGCATTTTGTAAGATTCTGTGAGTAGTTTAAAGCCATACACTTTAATATATTTATATTTTTAATTTATTAAACAAGAATTAATAACCTTTAATTTATTGGTTACTTAGACTTTAATAGTTGGGTATTAATCTCTGTAAATATTTTCAAATGCTATTGGAGAAGCTCAAATTTTGTCAAATATGTGTTCCACTCAATTAAGTAAACCATATCTGAAATCTCTCCTACTCCTTTAAAAAGTTCAGTTTATTGTGACTTCCTTTTAAATTTTAGTTGTAAAGTGATGTGTCTTACAATTCCACCTATAAAAATATGGTTGGTTGTGAAATTTTTGGTGTAAAAAATAACATGTGGCTTTCTACTGGAGATGTACGTGACTTTTACGTTATCTGTGGCTTCTGATCTCCTTCCCATTGATTGAAAGTTAATCCTTCTTTCATGTGTAAGTAATCCTAAATATAAAAATAAAGCATGTATGTTGCTTGAGAAACTTACTGGATTCATCTTATTCTTTGAATTGCAAGACATCTTTAAACATTCATTCAGTCATGTTTCCAAAGAAACAGACTACACATGAAAAGGTACCATGCCAATATTTTTTCTGTCTGGTGAAAATTACTTTGGCTACAAAGGTCAGACTTTTTTTAAATTAAGTTTTCATGTTAATCTGAGGAAGTTAATGTTGTATAAAATATATTTTTGATAAGTACTTCTCAGTGTGCGTACAGAAAGCATTTCTACTAAGTATTTGATGTGGACACCATAACAGCAGAGATGGTTGTAGTGTATTTATGAATATTTCACATGCACTCATATGAATAAGAGAGAGAATTCTATTTACAAGTATTACTTAACATAATTACATTTTAAACATTTTGTACTTACATAATAGATGACAGTACAAGGACATTTTTAGGGTGTCCTTGAGTAAGAAATAAGCATATCCTTGCATGAAGGCTTCTTTAGGTAAATAGGGGGATTTAAAGGTTAATTCTCTGTCATCTTGCAGGCTTGGCTGAGAGTCAAATCCAATCTGCAGCAATCTGCTTAAACGTGTGCAACTTGCCCAAAGGGGCTTTTGTCGACTGCGTTGCTATATTTGTTGCTTCAAGTATTGTATATTAAGTATATGTTCTGAATAACTAGCTTCTCTTAGGGTCTTTAAAATACAGTTATAAAAAGTTACACTATACATATTAAATACATAATTAATACAGTTTAAATAAAATTACATTATCAGACAACCTTGAAATGGTTTTCTTTAGTAACGGTATTTAATACAGAAACTAAAGCAATACCCAGTTTTATGTCATACCTGTTTGCATAAAATATTTGGTTCATTTACAAGTCAGAATGTTGTAAGTGTTTGGAGTTTTTTTGTGGATTCCTTTAATTTCAAGTGATGAATGTACACAGTATCTCTGTTCATGGAGCATTCTTAGGTTTATAAATAGCAAATTGCTCATTCTTCCTTCCATATGGGTATGGAAGGTCCTTCAGAGGAAAAAAAAAGCATGGGTCTGCTTTGTTCAAAGGAGCAGGAAAAGTGGCAGGATTAAGTCTGAATGCTGAATTTCTCTATTGCAGTAGTTGCATTTGACATCCATCTCCTTAGATTTGAAACTGGTTCCAGTGAATACTCAGGTCTGTGTCTAACATAGTGGCCATTTGCCTTCCTCCATCCGCAAGAGGAGCTGGCTTCCCAAGTGGCAGCTATGGAGTGGGCTTGTTCCGAAGGCTTGGGGGGAAGATCAGTGTTCATGAAGAGCTAATTTGTGTGCAGTCTGTCTACTTGGTTGTAGAAACACACGTAATGGGAATTTTGATGTGCTTTACTTCTGCTTTGCTCTCCCTCAGAAGATTAAATTGATGCCTATTAATTGGTTTTCAAATACTTTAATTTATTGCATTTTGAAAGAGATGCGCTTGGAGTATGTGAACCTTTTAAAATGCCCTTGAAAGCAGATCCTGCTGTAGATGTGCTGGTGTATTTTAGTAAACTTTTACTTGTGTGTAAAGTATGATGTTTGTGGTCTGCTATTTTAGATTTTTACAATAAAAGCTGGTCAGTTTAGGAACAGTGGGTGAGCCATTTGCATATGATCAAAAGGCTACAATGTCTATAATTTACGGATTTATCATTGGTAATTTTGGAAAAAATACAGTGTACCATGGGCCTGCTTTTTATAGATAAGAGCTAAGGAATTGTGTTGTGCATTCCTAAAGTGAAAGAAATATTTTACTCTAGGACTTTATATAGTACTGAGAATGAAGGAAAATGACAGAATTACAGATTAAGGAAATACACATAATATAAAAATCAAAATATCCAAGTTACAAATATTACAATTTTTGGTTTGAATTTTACATCTTAGGTTTCATTCAGTAATTTCATATAACATCTGTCAAAATTTTATATATTTTTTCTGGACAGTGTGTAGAAGTTACATATTTTAATAAAAGTACTGTATGTAAATTGAGTGACATGAAAAAATACCTAGAGAACACAGTTAACTCATTTTGCACCATTATTTTTTCCAGTTTTTAATTGTAACCATTTTTTAATCCATTAAAAATTATTTCCAACAAATGGCAAGTGTTTAAGAGGATTAAGAGATTGATCTATACTATTCTATGCAAAGCAGAAATCCACTGGGGCTCATTGAAGTTCTTTCTAGATGTCTTTTCTTGTAGCAGGAACAGTGTCTGAGACAAAGAATTACAAAACTACACATGTTTTGGATTTTCCTTCTTCACCACCACCTCCACCACCTCCAGCAGCACTTTCTGTTAAAAAACAAGGAAGGAAAGTAAAATGAGTATTTTCTGTTAATTTTAGCAGCTCTAATTCCTTATTATGGAGTGCTGCTTTTATTTTATGCATATCATGCATGTTTGGCTGTCTGAAATTTCACTGCTTGTCTGGGATATTGGAATAAGAAACAATGACATGTTATATATACATATGTGTATATAGTGTAGGAGTTGATACCAACATTTCTCAAGGGACCAAACACACACTGAACCACTCTTACTGGAAAGTTTTGGTATTTAAATATATGACTGTCCCACACATACAAAACTGAGGTATGCAAGCCATGCAAAAGAAAGAAACCCGTGAATCAATATAATCTGTGAATCTATTTTTGAAGCAGATGATACAAAAACTTTAATTTGCCCTAATTGCATAAACCTTTTTCCAACCCTGCATGAATCCCTTTGTAAATACTAATTAAGAGAGAGAGAGAGAGACTTCTCATGTTTTTATTTATAGCTACTGATGCTGTTACTCTCTCTCAAATGATGCCACAGATGTTCATTCGTCATATAGTTAAGATTCTTTCAATGTAATAAACTGCATTTCCAGATTCACTTAAGGTAAGATACCAATATTAGAATTAAAACTTACATTTGAAAGCTGTGGATCACCATGTTACTAGGTCATTTTCGACCCTTTCCACCTGCATTGAAACATGTCACATAATCAGTGTCCTACCCTCTGTAATTTGTGGATATAATCAACACTATGTTACTAACTATGTATTTGATTTTCTCAGTTTAATACTGTATTTTGCTTTACTTCAGTTCTGAACTTTCCACTGTAGTGGTTCAGCAAACATGTTTATTTTGTGTCTACTGAATGGCTAAGAATAGCCAGGTCAGTGTGTTCTAGAGAAACCACCATGGTTCAGCATGTATCAAATCTTTGTTTGTATGAACTGACTTAACAAACCCATATATTTACATGGCCTTGATTTGACAGTGTCAGATCTGTTCTTCACAAATGCCCATGGCCTCATTCCAGTACGTGTTTTTAAAGGGTACAGAATAATTCCCTTTTGTTTTGTGTTGCCAATTATGATATGCAAAGGCCAGATTCTTAGCTTCTGTAAATCAGTCTGTCCATGCTTGCCTGTGTAAGGTTTCCTATTTTTCTATAAGGAAAACATTTCTTAGTTCAATGACTTAAGTGATTCCAAATACCAATTATGTAGGGTGGTCCTAACTTCCAAGTGAGAGTAGAAATAACTGACTCTTCCTAAACTGATTATTTAATTTCTATTTAAGAAGCTTATACTTAGGAGCATTGGATCTGACTTTGGTAACTTTTTTTGGTAGTATTCTTTGCTGAGAAAGCAAATTGTATAAGGAGTTGAAATTGTGTAAAGAGGTCCCAGGTTTTGTTTTGTATTATTTTGTTTTGCTGGTATTTTTGTAAAGTTCAGATGGTTATGTTCCAGTGTAAGGAAAAAGTACTTTTTTCATACTGACAACCAGCTAGTTCTCAGCAATAAATGAATCTTAAATAAAATTATATAATTTTAAAAAAATGAAAGTGTAATTGAAAATAAATTTGGGAGCAAGTAGGAGGATGGTATTTGTGTGAAAATGTGTGTAAGTAGTATCACTGTGTGAGCAGATCAAAATATTTGACTCATTCTATTAAACTCTTTCAAAAATCTGCTTTGATTAAATCATGTGACTTACAGTACTTCTTAAACCACTTTGCAACAACTTTTTGATTTTTTTTACATTTGCTTTTATTGTAACCTAGTATCAATTTTGTAGGAGCCTATAACTATTTCACACACTGACAGTAACTTGATGGGTGGCCTTCAATAGCTTCTTTTGTGTGAAATGTGAAGAATACTCACCTATTTCCCACAGATACTGATTAACAAATAAATTATTCAGTACTGTTTTATATTTTAAGGATGTGTGAAACACAGAGTAAACTAACTTTTTTTCTTCAAACTAGCTGACCATATATCACTGTTTTAAGCACACACGGATTTCTTTCATCTTTGAACCTTTTCAGTCATCTCAGTCGATTGGCAGAGCTGTAGACCTGCTGTTCCACATGTAATACAAAGAATAAAAGTAACTGACTCATTTCACTCTTACACTTGAGTGACAGGTTTCAACTTTCTATAAAATCAGATTCTCTTCTAGGTTATGCTATGCAGAACCATGCTTCCAATTTTAGGACTTGGTCTGTCTTTGGAAGATTAATGTTGAATTTGTTATATGAGAAAGTGTATTTCAGCCAAGAAACTGGTGGTAGGGAACTAGAGCCAAAAGCTTTATCTTAAACTTGAAAGAGAAGTGGGGATTGGCACTGGTTTCTTATGTTCCGAATTCATGCTCTATTCCCTTATGTTTTCCATTTTCAATTGAAAACAAAACACCTGAATACATTTGGGGCTGATGCCGCGCAGAATTTTGATATGTATCTTGTATTTCAGATAAGCAAGTGTTTAATTACATTCAGTTTTAAGTGTTTAGATAGAAGAAATGTTACATTCCCTTCACTTTTGTGGTGGTCATGTTATATAATTCTGCGGTTCAGAAAATGAGGTCAGTGTACTGTAGTCTTTAAAGGTTACTTCTCTTTCAAGTGAAGATAAACGTAATTTGGCTAATTCAGAACTTGCATACCATTAGCATAAAGTTTAATATTGCACAACTGCACTGCATGTGTGAATTTGAGAGAGAGAGAGAATATGTTGGCTGCCATAAAAATATATGTAAATGAAAACCTAAGAAGTTACTTAACCTTTTTGGGCAGCTGCTTCTTCTTCCTTTTTCTTTTGTTCCTCAATAGCTTTCATCTTCTCTTCATATTCATCAGCTCGTGTTTTCCATTCAACCCTGTTGTTTTGGAGACCATCAAACATAGGTGTAATTTCCTTGTGAAACCTTGAGAATTCCTGTACAAGCAAATGAAATTAGTAAATTAGAAATTTGTAAGCACTGATTAATTGTTTAGTCTGAAATTGTGGAAATACTGTTGAGAAAGCATTTGATTTTTCTATTACATCTAATTCCAAGGCATATTGTTGGAAATACTGTGTTGGGATAATAATGCCCTATTGTGCACATAGTCTGTTAGGAAAATATTGTAATTATATGCTGCACATTTTAATATCTTCCCTAATCCCACGTATGATAGCCTGACTCATATAATACAACTGTGATACATTATATTTTATCATATGATTATCAGTATCAGGATACGATTAAAAAGTCTGTTATCCTGTAATATATTCCAAACAGATGAGGATATTTCTGAAAATGTTAAAAAATCACCTCACGTTTTTGTCTGGCATTTTTGGACAATATTAAAAACTAGACAGGGATTAAGAATGTAGACATTTCAGTGCCTTACAAAAGAAACAGCATATCTACATGCCCCAAATATTGCATATTCATATGCCCTTTGCTGTGTTATTAACTGCTTTCTGTAACTATCCACGTTGCTTGCTTATATTAAATGGGACTAGGAAGAATCAAGCTGGACTTTGTAACTCAGTCTGTAACTCGATTATTTTTCCAGGTAATAACAAATCCTCAGCACCCTGAAGTTTCACTGGGGTCTTCCTCTTTTATGAATTTGCTTCACATCTCTTGAATTTATTCTATGGGAACAATTCTTTGATGCAACAAAATACTGAAAAGTTATGGTGGTTGTGATAGTGGTTCGCCCTGTGACCAAGAGTACTGCTACTGCCTAGAATTTTTTACTGCAACTAATTGTGCCATCAGAACTGCTGGAACCAGAAAACAAAACCAGTTATTCTTACCTTGTACACGAATGTACACACAAAGTCTATGAAACCAACTTGGAGCTTAGGTAGTTCATCTCCTTTGTTTCTGTCCATCATAGGCTAGAACAAAAGAGCAGTAATTTAGAATATGTAGATATCATGCTTTTTGGTATACTGATCTCATAAGCATCATGGTTCATTATTTATTCAATGTTTTAATAACAGTCAATATGGCTTAACACAGTGGAATTATTTAATTTCAATTATTATTAATTTCATTTATTATTAATTATTTAATTATTTAATTTAACCCTAACACAGTGAAATGATTTAGTACTTACAATAGGTTGTTGCTGCAGCACAGTTCGTTCCAAGTCGCCTTGCTCCCAGAATTCATTTGCAACCATGAGGGCAACCTGAAGAGATACAAGTCAGTGGAATTGTCAGCAGAAAATAGTACATTTAAATAAATAAAACAAGGCTTTCCAGAAAACGTGAAAAAACCTACAGACACTGTCTGCTGTACTTAAGGCTTTTCCCAGCAAATTATCACTAGCAATACTTTGATGCATGCTGAGTAAATAACAGATTATTGCCAACAGAAACAAGACAGTATTAGCAACATCAGAGTCTTGTAATACCTGTAATGGGTATAACTTAGAAGAACAAGTATTTGCAGTTGTATTTCGATTATGCTTTGTTAAAACATATTCCTGTAAGGCTAAGTGATGAACTTCAGCAGGATGTTCAATAAATACTGGAGTACTTGAAATACTTATGTACCACTCTGTATTACAGAATTTTAGTGTGTTTAAGCTGCTTTGCATTGGTGCCAAGATCTACAGAATAGACACAATTCAAACCATACTGTTGTTAAATCTGTGCCTTAAAAATAGCTGGAAAGTAGCAAAAGTTGTTTAGCAAAGAAAAAATTGAGTGATATTTAAGGGTAGCTAGTTTTAGTGGAAGGACAAGTAGAGAAGGGTTGACAACTGTAGAGTGATTGAGACATCATTGACCACCTACACTCACAGTGACAGAAAGAGAGAGGTTCTTTTCCAGAAGCAACAGGTACTTAAATATGCATCAAGTTATTTTTTTTTAATTGAGCATGCACCAAATGGGCAATAAAACAGAGAGTAAAGCAGTATTGTCTACTTTAAAAGTACCTACCTTACTCTGCACTTCCCAGGGCTTGGTTATTGCAGACAGGTCACATCCAGTCATCATCATAGCCCTTTGAAAACAAAAACCAAAACAAGAGTATAGTTTTGGGTGTCAGGAAGATGGCACCAGACTCTTCAGTACTGCCCAACAACAAGGTGAGGAGCAATGGCAATAAACTAAACCACAAGAAGTTCCACCTCCACGTGAGGAAGAACAAATATACATTAAGGGTAGAAGAGCACTGGAACAGGCTACCCAGGGATGTTGTGGTGTCTGTCTGGAGACATTCAAAACCTGCCTGGACCAGTTCCTATGTAATCTGCTCTGGGTCACCCTGCCTTGGCAGAGGGGTTGGAGAGGATGATCTCCAGAGGTCCCTACCAACCCTAACAATCCAGTGCTAGGATGATTATAAAAAAATAAAAGGTCTAGGTTTTAAGGAATTTAAGATGCCAAATGAGTTAATATTTTGCACATTTTAAGAAGATTATAGAAGATATATAAATTAAAATCATGGTTGTTCTCATCACTGGACAATAGCACTAAGTCCAAATTTGTATGTTACGGGGCCCAAATTCTTTTAAAAGATATAGTCCTAGATAGTTGATTGAATAAGGAGTAAAATATTAACCACCTACATGATGACTTCTTTTTTCGTTGGGTCAATAGATATATACTTAATTGCCTGCTCTTCTGTTTCCATTTTTTCAATTGCATCCACAATCTTTTGAAACATAGTTCTTTTTCTGTTAAAACAAACCAATAAAGCATATATTACTGAATGTGAGTTCCTGCATTAAAAATAAAATAGAAAATCATATTTATGATATTTGTGCTTTTCTCAAGTACCATCCTACTCATAGTAGTATCAAAGTAATACTTCTCTGCTGTTGAATGCAAACTTTTTAGGTAACCTAGACACTTTGATTTTGCTACATACCACTGGCATGTGAAATAATATGTCAGAATTCCTGACAAAGAAACAACCAATTTCCTACCTCTTCAGATTAAACTCTTTGGGGTGACATTTTCATTTTTTAGCATTACATGTTCATTACTTCCTGTAACATACTGAATTGGGAAAAATGAAGCAAATACTAATAGATGCTCTGCCACTCCCTCCCATCAAGAATCCCGAGAGTTACTAAGACCTGACTGAAAAGAACTATCAAAAACATAAGCTGTCTTGCTATTGCTTCATAAATCTTCTAGTTTCTATTTTGAGTGAATGAAAGAATGGAATTACTCTTCTCTAAATCTTAATAACTGCTATTAAACAATTTCCTGGATTTTTACCTGTCTTCTGACTTTAAATTGTCCCAGTCATAAAACAAAAGTCTCCACCTATCTTTAAAGGAAGATACTCTTTATTAAAGCACACTAATTCACTAACTTAAGAACAGAATTGATAGTTTGAAATTTGGAGTCTTTGGCATATTTAGCACTGGGATCAGTGGATGTCTGCCAGGTTTTTTTAATTTTCAGCATGCTCCTGCTTACTCTGAGGATCTGTTGTATGGTATGTTAAATGTCACACATGCACACAACCTTATGATTAGGCTACTGAATCCACACTTCTGGAATAGAGTGCTTGCTGTAACTAAAAGTATATTGGAAAGACCAACTAAATGTATTACCTACTAAGTATTATATACATTCATGCATTCTCTAATTTGAAAGCTTATAATCAAACTAAGAATGTCTTGCTTTTTGCAAGAATTAGACTCAACAATAATGTTAAATAGAGCTCTGTTCTCTGCATATAAACATCTTTGTATGTTGCATATAAACAACTAAAAACTACAGTTATACATTCAATAGGACTGATTTTTTTCAGTAGGAAGTTATACAGAATTTAGTACTTACTTGAAATACAAAGCCAAGTCAGTTGCTATTATTGCAACTTCAAATAAGTGTAGAACGGTTTCATACTGGCGCTTATTTAGGTTCTGGAAGATGTTTAAACTCTGCAAGGTGGAAAGTTTAGGATTTCAATTCCTTTTATCACACTGTCTTTGGTTTGTACTATACAGATTGTCTCACAGAATAGGGTAACAAAATTGGCCAACTACAGTCCTTAAATTAAAATAATGATAAAAATTTAAAATTCACATTCCATCAACCTAATTTGCCTGACTTTTAAAGCTTCCCAGTTCCCCTTTTCTTCCTGTTAAACTGGGTTGGCACAATTGCCTGCAGCAGTGTGTGGGACCTACCATGGCATGTGCAATGTCCTTTTCCTCAGGCAAAGGGAATGAGACCATCATACAGCATTTTTCTAAGTGTCTTGGTTTTATTTCCTTCTTTAACAGAGACACAAGGCCTGCGTGAGCCAGGGCACAGTGATACCGCTGGTGAGAGCCTCCAGAGGTCCTGCCAACTGCTCTGCCCGAGAGCAGGAGTCAGTCCCTGGCATCTCGCATTTGAAAAAATACATCGCCATCAATAAAGGGAAAGGTTTGTTTGTTTTCGTATCATAAACCTTCTAGGTTTTATATTAACATAGTGCTACTGCTTAGCGTAAGGATTTATTCTGTGGCCTCATGAGATCAGGCAACAGCATCACCACAGGGATTAGAAGTGGAAAATGAGGGTGAAGTGGGTGCCTGCCCTTCTGCTGCAAACAAGGGATGGAAGGGGTGCACATGTGCATGCCCTGCTGTAAAACCTCCCTCCAAAATACATGGTAGAGAGCGTAAATAGTGTGTTTTGCAGTAGCTGGGCCAGAGCCTGACGCCACTGAGGGCAGGGTGGTCGGTACCCAGTGGAGGAGCAGGGCCCGGAGGGGCAGCTGAGCCTGGGGATGCAGAGGGAGCTGCTGGGAAGGGCAGCTGGGCACGGCTGCCCCATGCAGGAACATCGGCAATGGAGCTGCAGCAGGGCCTGCCATTCCTGGCCCTGTTAACCAGGTAGGGTGTGGGGCGGGTCTTGGCCTGAGGGCGAGGGGGCTCTCTGCGGACATCTTTTGTTCCTCAGCTGCCAGAGCCTGCAGCTGAATTCAGACCTCATAAACCAGGCACAGCTGTTTAATGACAACATTTTGTATATATATATATATTACATTTTCTGCTTTGATTTCAATATCGGTTGTTTTGTGCAAACAGAAAAAACCTGAAGAGTGTGAGCGAGGCCCAGAGGAGAAGCTTTTCTATCTGAGGTGAGTCTGTTCCAGACAGAATCACTGATGTTTCTCTAAAAGTAGAAAATGCGTAAGAATTTGTCTTAAACTTCTGAATTTTAGCATTTCTTACGTGGACCTAGAGAAATGCATGAGACCCAGTGACATTTGGAACATTGTAACTTAATTGGATCTTCACTGTTGACTGGTGTGAGCAGAAGGTCCATGACGTACCTCATCTTGCAGCAGGGTTTTACTGTACTCTAAGTGATGCCTTTCCAAAATGGAAGAGNTATATATATATATATAATTTGAAGGCAATAGTTTTCATTCAGCTTTCACATTATTGGTATGATAGTGTAATCTGTGTAAATTTGTATGATGCAGAGAAAAAACCCAACTTGCTTCCCTCTGATTTTGTGACTGGATAATGATGGAACTTGGAGAGCACTGGGTGTTCAGTGCCCACTAAAGTCAAAGTCATTGTTAGATGCCTCAAAACTCAAAAACTTTGGTACTTAAAATGTGGCTTCATTTTGTCCTGCGTGTTCAGTTTTGCTGTTTGTTTAATCTATGCTCCTTTTATGTACCTTAAAAGTAGCCTTTATCCATCTTTTAGTGTTTATTCTGCGGCATGGCTTTTGAACTCTTGTACATCTGTAATGACTGGGCCGTGTGCCCTGGGATTCTAGTTAACTGTAACTTAAATCTGAAGTAACAGAATGTACTGGTTTTGCACCACACAGTATAACGGAGTTTAATTCCTCTAATGCTCTTGAGCTACTTCACTCCCCCAAAATTGCCTTTTTATGGACAGCAAAAGTCCTGATAGCTCAGGTTTGTTCTGTTTTACCACAGGTCTTAAAGTGTTCCCCTGACATTGGACTAAGCTTCAAGAAGAGGAAATTCTGCATCAGATTATGGTTGTGAGATGAAGGGAGAAGCATCCTACTTACATGGGCTCCAGGTAGTTCTACATGTTTGGAAGTGTATTTTCCTCCTTTTTCCCTTGGTTTATAGCTCTGTTTCCCAGATAACCCAAGGTGGATTGCTACGTGACACCTGTATTTTCTGATGTGATTAGGACTGTCGTGGTAAAGCCTGATGAGTTCTATAAATAGCTTTACTGCATATGACCTCATGTAGAGGGCTTTCATCTAGGGAAGACCACAGTGGGAAGATTTAAACCCAACCCGCTACAACCCCCCTTAAACTTGTTTGGATGAGAGGCAGTCCATTGAATAAGAATCAGCATCTGTCATTCTCTTTTCTACGTCACCTGGAGAATCCCTGGGAATAATCAGAAAATCCCTGTGCGTCACTGCTCTAGCACACAGGCTGAAAAGGCTGAAATGTGAGCAGTGGATTCAGGGTCAGAGGGGTAGGATCAATCACTCTGGAGATACGATTGGTGGAAACTAGCCAGAAAAGGGTAATCTTCTGATACACATGACATTCTAAGAAATGTGTTCTCTGGCTAGCACATGGAAACAAGCCCACACAGATCACATAAAACACTAAATGGTAGGATGTTCACTCCTCAGGAGAAGAGTGGGTCTCACCATGATACATAATGTTTTAATACAAGGGAAAATTTAAATGAATTATTTTTTTTTCATAACAAACAAGGTAAAAATCACAAAGAAATCCTTTAGACTATTGTCTCAGAACATATTACAGCATTAATTGCAAAGCTTGAACTTCATGATGTGTAACTTCTGGACCTGTGGACCCAGCAGTGGAACTCAAGCTTATTGACTCAGACTTTTGTATAACATAGGAGATTACACCTCAGGAAAGGACCTATATCAGGAAACTGAGTGTGGGGAACAACAACTGAACTAGTCAAATTAGACAGTGGAAAACAGAGCAAAAAATTCTGTCTCACTCTAAACTGGCCCTTGTCTATATCACATCTTGAATCACTTTCCAGAAAAGTGCTTGTGCCCTGTCTTGAAAAGGTAATCCCATTATGGAAATTTACTTTACTAATTTCTTTGTGTCCTCATGCACATGAGGCTCTGTCTGCTGCAATGCAAGCATTGCTAGATTTTTAAAAAGCTAGAGTCTTAAAAATGGATTGCAGCTTCAGGAGATCCTTCTAAGATTCTGCCTTTGCATTCTGTCTTTGTGTTTCAGCTGCCTGAAATCCTCTGGGGCAAAAATCTTCTCTAGCATAATTATTTATTCATGCCAGATGAGTATGGAATAGATACCTGTATTTTTGCAAGTTTTTTCTTTTTTCTATTTATTTTCCACTAAAAGGAGTACCTTTCCATATATTTGATCACTTATACTTACTTCATTTGATACAAGTTATTGGTCCCTCTGTGATCAATATCGTGGCAGAAAGCAGCAGCAACCATAGCAAAGGCTTCTAAGTCAGTATAGTATTTCTTTATTTTTCCTGTCTGTAAAAGAAAACAGATAACTCTGAGTGTGTGTCTTCCTGAATTTTCCATCTGGAGTTGAAAGAATACTAGTTAATGAATTTGGGGTTCATATTAGCAACATTACCATCAGCAGAGTAAACATTGTTTGTCCCACATTGAATCCATGTCTCCAGTTATGGTAAGTGATATCCCGATAACCTTTCCTGACTGTGTACATCCATCTTGTAAGGACCTATTGGGAACAAAAGGGAACAGACAGCTGTTAATTGAAACAGAACAAAGGAATTCCCATTAAATAACTAGACTATACTATGAAGTTACTTAATTTTACAAGTTCTTTGAAAACAAATGTTTTTCATTGAATTAAACATGAAACCAGCCATTTTTTCTTACAGAGATGCATGTGGATTTAATTCCTTACCTATCTTACACAATTCAGGATTAATTTGATGTTTTTCTGACAAATATGTAAGCATTTCCTTGAGAATGGAAGATTGTTAACCATACCATTAATATTTTAGTATTGCCTACTTCTAGTTTAAAGCATGTAAAACCAGCTATTTTTCTTCTATTTAGAAATAAATATAAACAAGAAAAATAAACCAGACCTCAGCTGGGACTTTGAATTTTTCAACAACATTTATCTCAAAGAACAGTCGTATTCCACAAGTTATCAGGCCATGCTCTGTAACAGGGAAGTCACTGAAGCGGAATTCATACAGTTCTAAATCTTTTGGATCAGGCAATTCTTCCTTCTGTTAGGAAATACCAAAAACAAGGGGTTTTCTGTCAAGAACAAAGTTGGAAAAGCTTTTTTCATTTTCTTCAGTAGAAATACTGCTCAAGGACAGTATGCTTACTATGTCTTCAAAGGTCTCAGGTGTCAGTATGAACTAATGTGTATTAAATTATGAAATACAATCATGATACTGCTGGCTTTCTTCTCAAAATTAGTAGATAAAAGCCTTGGGCAATTCCTACTCTGAATTCCAACAAAACGTGTTGTAATCATCACAACATTTCCTTAGTTTAGAAATATTGGTCCTTGGAAATTCTCTTCCCTGGTATAAAATCCCATGATTCTTCCACTTTTAGCCTGATCTCAAGGCTACATTCATCTTTTTCCCAACCAAATTAAATTGCCTATTTTGTATATATGATACATATTCACACTGAATAGCCTAACTGGTAATAGTGCTATTAATGAACTGTTGTCTAACACTCTTCATCTCTCTCAAAGCCTAGGGAGAACAGCATCTTATTTTAAAGAATGTGTCCTAATCCAAACAAGAATTCTTCAAGGAAGTCTGATGCAACACAAAAAATAGCTTATATTATCACAATTACTCCCTTCCTCCTCAGTGGTCTATAAAGGATCTTCACTTTATAGAGAAAGAAAGAAGACTGCTGAATGTATGCATATATTTCAACAAATAAGGCTGATCATCCTTTCCTTCTCCCTGGGTTTTTCCTTTATATCTACGCAGATCTGAGACCAAGGACAAAGAAACCTAGACCAGTGTTGTTTTAAGACCCATTACTTGGTGAATCATCAGATCTAGAAACACCTGCTTTATCCTATTAGTTATCTGGGATTCCAGGTCTTATAATAGGATAAAGCATTTGCATGTAGCCTTGGCAGTGCAGAAGATATTAGACCTTTGAATTTGTGACTCCACAATGTTGAAAGAACAAATTGGGTTTTGTAGATTTAAAAATTCATACCACTATTTTGTTAAATTTAAAGCCTGTATCAGAATAATCAGATTTTGCTCTACCCATGGAGAAATTTTATAATGTCTATTATTTTTTTAAGATTTTCATGCTGCTAAATTAAATTTCCTTTAAAAGGCATGTGAAGCTACACACTGTCTGTTGATGTTTTTTATTTCACCACTTGCAAGCTGTGTGAGCATCTGTTGTGTGGAAGCTAGTAAAACATTAACACCAATGCATTCCAGCATGCACATATACATAACTAAAAAGAGTTTCATGAGATCTTTTCCCTATGGCTACATGTACATTAGCAAATGTGGTGTAATAGGAGGAAATATTACAACTAGTGGTTGGTACTGGAAGTCAACAGATTTGTGTATATTTTGACCTTTTTTCTTCAGCCTAGCTCTGTTTTGATCCATTAACAGTGGAAATTAATTCAGTGTTTTCATTCAGAGCACGTCTTTGCTCTGAATTTGAGGTTTTTTCAGATAAAGTAGGCCAATCCATGTGCTCCAGGACTGTTGAAGTGCACTAAATGGGCAAAAATAGGAGCTTTCTTCCAAAGACATTGCCTTTCTAGATTGAAATACTAAGGCAGCCAGAGAACTAGTAGCAGAGTCGTAGAGCAGAGAACTCATTAGGTCAAATCTGTTTTGTCACTGTGGAATCACAGGTCACTGTCTATAGACTTCTCTGCCCACGGAAATGCAGGAAAAAGTAATCTGAAAGTAAGTTTGTTCCACTGGACACTCCTACCTATGTTCTCTTACCTACAATCAAAGTGGCCGCACCACAATATCCCTTTCTTTTATTTTCAGAATTAAATAAATTAAACTCAGTTATAGCATTTTCTCTATGAATATTTTAAGAAATTTAACACTTTAAATGTTAATTAATATAAAAATGTCTATATAACTCTGACTGTCCAAGTGTCTTGATGTACATTTGGGACAGAATTCTTCCCTGTGGGTAGCAGTGGGGTCTGCACAAAGAAGGAGAGAAGAGGTTGAGGATGTGTTACTAAATCAACTCCAGCTAGCCTGTGGAACTGATAGCTAACACGGATTGTATTAATCAGGATTTCACCATACACAACCTTTTCTATGATGAGGACACATTACTCTCTGATATAAATACACCACCTGAATTTTCAGTTTAATGACTTACCAAAATCCTGATGAGATCCTTTTGATCACATTCATCTAAACTTTTTGCATTCAATTTCTCCTTGTATTTCTAAAAATGAAAAAGGGTAAGAAAATTCAGGTTTTGTGTAGTAAGTTTCCTATTTTAATTTTGTGGCTGTGAACAGAAACTTACCAGGATAGATTCAACTTCAGCAGGGGTGGCCTTTGTCTGGTACATAAGCATTTCCTGAGCAATATCTTTCCTGTTTTCAAGTTTGTTCATTTTGTCATAAGTGTCAGTATTTAAAACAGACCACCCCAGGAACTGCGTGAGAGTCTGCAACAAAATCAAGTAAAGCAGAGATGATGCCATGACAATGGAATGAACCTGAAAATTTGAACTTAGTTTTCTTAAAGTCCCATTTCTGTTAGTGCTCTTTGAAAAGCAAGGAGCCACTCTACTTGTTAGAGGCCTTTATCTTCCTTCAGCCAGTTCTGTTAGCACTCACAGCTTCTAAGGACATTCGCCTCATTAAGTAATTAATATTCCCATTTTATATACAGGACTTCGAGGCTTATGAAGCTTAAGTCAAGTGGGTGGACTTAGGTACACTGTGTAGCGTCTTATCTTGCCTGAGTGCATACGATTATGAATGCTCTGTGAACTCCCATGGTCACAGGCTTGGCATTCATTGGCAAGCAGCACACCATACCTGCTTACCCACTGCTACTTAGGAGATGCTGACCATCATTAAAAAGTCAAAGGATTAAAAGTAAAATTGTAAGCAACTTTTGTTCATTACTAGAATGTAAATGATCACTCAAATATTTTCAGTTTTATAAAGCAAGATAAAATGTCAGATTCTTAAGGAACTGCATTGTGAAGAAGATAGACACTTAGCTAGATGTTAATATGGCCTACTTGAAAAATTTTTGACTTATAAAAATGACTTTTTACTGCAATATTTTTTTAACATCACATAGCTGCTCAAACCCTCTAATCCTATTAAGCTTACTTCAGTGATCTGTTCATCATACTCGTCAAAAGGTTTTCCATCTTTCCTATTGTAAAATGTTGCAACTCCCACAATTTCTTCTTTTTTGTTGACAATAGGCAATGATAAGACGTTTTTGATAACCCATCCGGATTCATCCACTGGTCCTTTCTATAGGAAAACCAAACACCAGGAAATGTGTATTTCTTTAAAAGTAATAATACAGCTATGGACATAAGCAGTGTAACAATTTTTTTTGTGCATCACAATCAAATGAGAAATTATTTATACAATCAACTGTATGACCAATTAGTGACAAGAACTAGAATATTTTTCTACAAAATTTATAATTATTAACATTACTGAATTTACCTGAAATGTGAAGTATTCATCTGCTGGTGCATTCATCATGTTACAAATCTGCAGCATAACGAAAATGACACATCGTTGAAATGGAATATAATGTGCATCAAAACTTGGTCTAATATTTTTAAAAGGAATATTTATTTTCTAAGCTAACAATAGTGAGAATCCTAGCTAGCTACAGAAACAAAAACTTCCTCTTAAATTAGATGTGGTTATTCTAACAGACATAATTTTGGAATGTTTGTAGCAAAGTCCCTCAATGTCTCACAGTGCAAAAGCATAATGCTTAAGAAAATCACTTCCAGTTCAAAATGGCATGGGGGTTTCCAGAAAGAAATAATTGAGTACTAAGGTGTCCATTAAAAATGCTACAGGGTTACTCATACCTGTCATACATGACTTTGAATTATGTATGTCTATGCAAGAAAATATAGGAAATTAAGAAAAATTTAAAAACTTGCATGTGATGATTTTCTTACTTTGACATTTTTTGTCACATTTAGCACACCTGGAAAGTGACATCAGACACACATATTATTCCTCTGATATCTCCACAATCTGAGGGAAATTATTCTGCTGTTTTCACCGTTTGTGCTGGGGCCATCCAAATACTGATTCAAATGATTTCAGTGGGAACCAAAGGCACTGGAAGCATCATGGTATTTTTGTGGAGGATTTTGGTCATGGGCAGGTTTAGGGGTTTTTTTGTTCAATCAGAACAACTGCATGATTTGAAATGCTAGTTTTTAGTTTTGCTATGAACTTACAAGACCATTTTCAGCCACATATGTTGGCAATCCACTGACAAGACACCAGTGATCTGCTGGAGGTGACCTTTTGAGAGACAATGAAATTAATTTATTTCTACAATGTAGACATGCTATTCTATCCCAGCAATGTCTAATTACCACACATTCACCATCTGCTAGTGAATACTCACGGAATGACTTTGATTTCTTCTTGTCCATGTAACAGATAGTCAATAATCTTATAAAAGTTGACTTCCTAAATAAAAATATAAAAACATCTAGGTGACTTGTAGAACTTCAATGCCAAACTTAAGATTCATAAAAAGAAAAATTTATATCCTCACTCGTCCATCAGGAGTCTTGGGGCCTTTGTAAGGCTCTGCCTCCCCCAGCCGGATTGGCCACTCGTCATAGAACTCCTGAGGAAATGATACACAGGGAAAAAGGAAAAAACAAATCAGTTCTGTGTTCATAGATAACATCACATATGTGAATTTCAGTTTGATTTTTATTTCTACTTAGTTTATTATGGTCATGTTTCAGAGAGTATTAAGAAAACATTGGTAATTATATTAGAGACAAGAAATGTTTGCCAGCAAATTGCAGGCTAATCTTATCCCTAAATAGTTGTACAGCTTAATTGTTCTTTTAGCAGGTAGATATTTCTAAAGCAATAATCAGACCTGCACCTCTACCATTTCTTACACGAAATTATGAATATGAAAAATTATTTCAGAATTGGCCTTTACGTTTATTTTGGTTGTATCCTTTGCTATATTTATATTTTGCATGTAATCTTTGTAATATTGTTAGATTTTAAATAAGTTATCCCAAAGAGTTGGAAAGCATGGGAACTTTGTGTCTTGGAGACTTCACATTAGGAGTTTCTAGCAAGTAGGAAAAATAGTTTTTACCTTCTCTTTTGTCATGTCCAGCAGACCAACAGAGTATCTTTCACAATTCAAATACATTCGAATAGTATACAGTGCTTTATGAAACTGTCGTTCTATATCTGTTAGCTCTTCAAATACTTTGTTAGCAGACCACAAAAGCATCTATTTACAACAAAAGAGAAAGAGGATAATGTTCAGAACAGTAAGAAAACATAAACATATGAATCCTAGGCATTCCAGAGTGAAATTATAAGGTGCATTACTCTTAACAAGTTAAAAAAAGAATAAATATATTGTATCCTTACTTCAACAAGATTGCAAGAATAGAAAATAGTGGGAATGATAATTGTTTCAGAGAAAAATGAAGTATTTTAATGAAAAAGTGCTTCTATACCTGGCTTTTTCGTGATTCGATACTGTGGAGATACGATGTATGATTATTTCTCATCATCAAAGATATAAAGTTGAGGTATTTTTTAAATACCTAAAATGACAAAGATCAAAAATGAAACAAAAGTATTAAATTAAGATATAGAGTCACTCAAACTACTTGTTGAACTAAAAGCTGTGTTATTGTGTGACATTTTACCTCTTCATCCTCTTTCGAGAACTCAGGGGCATTTAATTTGTTGAGTGCCATCACAACAGCAAGCACCTCTTTACCCTGTGTAATTGCAGTTGCCAACATATTGACTGTTTTATAACCAGTTTTTTTGTCCATGAAGTCAGAAAAATGGTTGTTCTGAAAGAAAAGGGAAAAAAATCACAAGTTAAATGCACAACGATTACCATGCCAAGAGCAAATGATCATTTTATTGGTAACTGATGTTTGCAATGCTGTCAGCACTGTTTCACAGTGCAGTAGGTTTATACTTGAAAAAACCCACTGTCATTACTTAAGTCAATCTTGCAGAGTTATATGTACAAGCTTAACCAAGGCATTGGTTATGAAGATAGCTTCTGAAACCAAGTTTTGTGCAGGTCTTTATTGTAATGCTGAGGAATTAAAACTATGGGAAATATATGCTCTTGTGACTGCCTGGGAATCTAATATATATGGCTTGCGTTTTAGAGAATTACTTCATAGCTATGTTAATATTTATTATTATTTAATTATTTCAGTAAATAAAATTCATTATGCATTTCTCTCATACAATATTTAAAAGTACTTCCTCTCCTATATAAAATACTTATGGCAGAGAAGCATCCCCAGCAAGTATTCACCTAGCTGACTTGTTTCTTATTCCTTTCTGTCTGACACACTCCCATCCCTGTTGCTCCCAGCTCTACAGGCTCTTTTGGTGAAAGGAGAGGATATAGGTACAGGATATAGGACCAGAGCTGCTTTTGTTGAGTGTGTGATCCTGTGAGAATAAGGCCATGTGACTAATGAATGAGCCACAACTCAATACTCCATATTTACATTTTCATCCTCAAAACCAAATGCTGAGGAGGGTTTAGCAAAAGCTATTATTTTAAATTTTTTTAATGTAAAAACATTGAGAACCTAGTTCATGCTTCATGGATAACTGTTTTATTTCCTTATATCCAAGAAATTCTTGGTGTTTTCTTCAAAGGCTTTAGTGTTCTCTTTAATTAATGAAAAAGGGATTTAAACATTTCCAGGGAAATCTGTCTGTCAAGGGTTGTTACGTTTTGTTATGTTATTAAGAAAATACATCTGAATGAGGTGAGTTATGAGTTAGAGGTTTGAAATCTGTTCATATATGCATACTGAGAAGTGCCATGTTTCTACTAAGCAGCTAAAATAGTCAGACACTGTCTTCACAGAGCCTTTTCCATCCCCTCACATTTCACTTTTAACATGTCAGTACTCAAAATTCTTCAGAGATGAGCACTCAACCCATTTATATTGCATGTCTATCCCCAGAGTTGGCAAACACTGCTGCTATTCATTACTGCCTTAGCTTAGGCAGCTGACATCTGCATGGTGCATCCCAAGGTGTCTTTCTTGCTAGGCTGGAGAATGTTGCCACATAATGGAACTTCAGCTTTCATAGATTATACATAAAGCTGCTTAAAGAAAACCCCAAACAAATAAGCATTTTCTAGGTTATAAAATCAAGCCTGACAATGCTTGGAAATGGCAGAACTAAAATTTTTTGTCTATTATTTAGATTTTTCCTCTTAATTTCCTTTTGCCCTTCTTCCCTCTAGCAATTGTTTCTAGTATAGGTTGAATTTATAGCATATACAACTCTAACAAGAAAGACGAAATTTTATTAGGGTTTGGGCTTTTTCCTTGTTTTTCATAGCCTTTAGGCAGTCCATCTTTTATGTTTGCATTTTATATTTCCTTCTAGGGATGCATTTCAGTGAAACAAATTAAATGTCCGGAAGTAACTCTTAAATATTGTATTTATGCCCTGGGCTGTCTTGCAGAGAATTGATTCCCTTAAGGACAGTCTGTGTCATCCCCATAAATCTCATTCAATGTATCAGGCTCTATTTAGGTCCCTGGAAAGCATAGCCACTTTTGAATCTATTGTCCATGTGAAAACGGGATGCTTTCTCTGTTTCCAACAAACTCCCTGAGTTTTTATTTTCTGTTTTTCTCAGAGAAAGGCATAGGAGCATCTCCTGTAGCAGACATCCAGAGAAAATACCAGGCAATCTGTCTCTTCTGTGTGAGAATCAAATACTGTTCTGTAGCCTGCTAAACAAGTATGTTATTACATGGAAATATTTGGTTTTCTGTGGGATGTATTATCTACCAACACAACCATTCTGAACTTGGGTGTGGTTTTGAGCTTCAGGTTTTGCACTTCTGACTGTTTAGCCATTGAAAACCCAGCAAATTAGACGGGTAACTTGACCCTGTTTTGTAGTCCCTCTCTGTCACTAAGAGCATCTAGTGTTCCTGGTGAGGCCCAGGTTCTTGGGTTTAGGGTACTGTATTCTGCTGCGAAGGAATAAATAAACATTTCAGACACTCCTGGATTTTTGAACACTTAGAAGGGATCCGTAGACACCAAATTAGCTGAATCAGCAAGATTCAGCCATCCTGTGCCTAGATGGTGTGAAGCAGAAAGATAAAAATACTTTCTAATGAATTGGCAGCATTCCCACAGCACATACAAAGACTCCTGTCTCCCATGATTTGCATATACAAGCAAAACATTGTACTTAGATTTAGGCTTTTCATTATTGGATATTTTATAAATAATTTCTAGGGCTTTTGAAGCCTTTATTTCCAACAGAGTTGTAAAAATATTTTCTCTTGGGAGCATAAGTGCTTTCTTTTTTCCAAAGGAAATCACTTTTCACAATATCTAAGAAATCATGTTCACAGACAAATAAGCAAGAAATAAGCCAGAAGAACGTCTTGGTGCTTCCATGACTACATGAATGTGGACACTTAGTCTACTTGAGCCTGATCTTATAAATCAAACTACCTTTTAGAACAATGTTTTGAACTTTCAGCTCTCAGTTGAATAACAAAATAGGCTTTAAAAGAGAAATTATGGAAAAGAAATCTGCTGCTAACTCCCTAACGGTAGTACATTTGCAGACATTTCCTACTAGCTCCATTTAATGTTGGGATTCCAAGCCATTTACTATACAATGATCAGTTCTTTAAATAGGCCCTGAGACATGCAACATATCCTGGATTTGCAGGAAGCCAGCACCAGAGCCTAGCTAGCATGACCAGCTAGCACAACCCTTTTGAATGGAGGAATATTTCCTAATATCCAATCTGAACATCCCCTGGCACAACTTGAGGCCACTTCCTGTTATCCTCTTATTTGTTAGTTGGGAGAAGAGGCTGACCCCCACCTTTCAGGGATTTGTAGACATTGATAAGGCCCCTCTAAGCCTGCTTTTCTCCAGGCTCAACCCCCCCAGCTATTTCAGCCACTCCTCATAGGGCTTGTGTTTCAGATCCTTCTTCAGCTTTGTCACCCTGCTCTGGAGATGTTCCAGCACCTCAATATGTTTCTTGTAGTGAGGGGCTCACAACTGGACACAGGATTCAACACGTAGCCTCACCAGTACTTGGTACAGGGCAGCAATCTGTGCCCCAGTCCTGCTGGCCACACTGTTTCTGATCTAAGTCAGGATGCCCTTGGCCTTCTTGCCCACCTGGGCACTGCTGGCTCATGTTCAGCTGCTGTTGATCAGCACCCCCAGGTCCTTTTCTGCCAGGCAGCTTTCCAGCCTCTCCTCCCTGCACTGCTGGCTGTGGTTGAAGTGACCCAGCGCACAAGGGATAAGACTTAATCCTGCAGGTGAGGTGATAGGGCCAAGACAGCAGATGCCTGTTTTCCTCCACCTCTTTCCCCTTGTAAAGCACAGAGGAAGAAGGGGTTACTGTGACTCCTTGCAGTTATGACTATTTTGCTCCTATTGAGTGGGAGGTTCTGTGTTGGATAGATGAGCTCAGACTGCACATATTTTTTTGTGTCATCTCCACATGTTTCTGGTTTTCTTTCTGGTAGTTCTACAGTATTTTCTTCTCTTCCTGATCTTTTGTTCTTCCACTGATTGTCTTGCATTGGCTCAAATTTCTCAAAATTTTAACCACTTGATAGGTGGTATTAATGTGCTATAATGCTTCATATCTTACTTCTACTTAGCCTAATTTCAGCTCACAATTTTTTTTGTTTCATAATGATATAACTGAGTATGAATAGAAAATAAAAAGCACATACTAACCATCTACCTGGCCATTTCTTAGGCCACACTCAAAAAATTACATATTGTCAGGGATGTAAATTTCATTTTAAGAGGTAACTTACTAGCATTACAGAGCAAATTGACTTTGTTATTGTCAACAAGACTAGAGTTCTGAAACTGAATCAAGGAGACGTTAAGATATATTTAACAGCATTTGGGGGTTGAATTTTCAATTATGTCACTGAAATGCCTGCTTGTTATTTGCCCTATATAGTGACAATTTTGCAACTTCTTGAAATTGGATTTATATTATATTAAGTGGTTTTTCACATAAAAAAAGAAAATTATATAAAAAGGAACTTTTAATTTTAATTTTTAATGTACTTTTTTTCTTCAGTTTTGGAAACTTTCCTGTTAGAATAGTAAAGAAAGGAAAGAATTGGTTGGAGTTTTCTTCTGGAAGGCACAATGAATAGGAATGTGTTCCTGTATTAAAATATTTTCTGGTAAATTGACTTAAATCTTTGCCATTGTAGAAGATTGTAATGTGTTTCCATTTTTCCAGTTAATATTTGTTGATTATGAGTTTCTGACAATCTGGTGTTTATTATCAAGATAAGATAAAATGGAGCAGACATTAACATTTACAGTGCATATTCTTCCCATGCAAAAAGCTACCTCAGACAGCCTGGAGTCTGGGGACCAGAACATCCACATTAATCTGAAACTCCTGTCAGTTTAGACAGGCCTGGAATTAAAGTCTCTCCCACTCGTGGGTTAAAGTGTAGAGCTGCTGTTCTGAAGCTGGATGAGCTTAGAAAGGGATGATACCAATGCTTGCAACTTGAAGATGTGTTTAAGTTGATTTGTACCATAGGTTTCCAGTGGTTAAATTAGGTGCCACAACAATCACTCTTCTGGCTGCTTAATCTGAGTTGGAATTTCCCATGGTCTCTTGTTTCTTCACTTCACTGGGGGTTGTGAATTCCAGTGCAAGACCTCTGAAAATGAGGGCTAGTTATTTCATCATCAAAATATTTCAGCTTCTTTATGGATCTAATCCAAAAGCCTTCACTTCTTTTGAAGCATTTTCCCACCATTTTTATAATTTTATACTCAACTAAAACAAATAATATTATTTCTTGAGTTTCCAGTCCTTAATTAAATCCTTGTTTTCAAATACCTTTGAATTGAAAGGAGCAGTGCAATAATTTAAATAGGTTATGGATTAAAGCAAACATATAAAGTCTGTTTTATTGGTTCTTACAAGCTGATAATGTGAGATTTTGATTCCCCAAAAAAGACATACGCCTTGTAGAAGTATTTTTTAGTGCTTAGTTTTATTTGGAAATAATGCCTTGGAGAAAAAATGTAAGGTAATTGTACTCTCCTTATAATGTCTGTGTTATCAGTTACTGTTAAAAGAATATTAATGGACATACCAAAATTTTTGTAGCCTATTATTTTACTTTGTAATATTTGAGGCACATAATCTGCTATACCCTGTGAATTTGAGACAAATTATTACGGTAATGGTCCTGCCTGGCCTCCTGTTTCTCACAACTATTAAATCCTGGATTAAATACTATTAGTTCTCACAGTCAACAGGTCCATAATCTTGTGGGGAGGAGACTGACTACTAAGTTAATTATCGAAGGTCTGTATCTTTTCCTCCGCTTTTCTTTTCTGGAGCATTAGTCAGGATGAGGAGCTTCCTCACGTTTATTGGTACCTTTCCAGTTAGAAGAAGATAATCCCTAAAGAACTGGTTACCAGGCACTAAAAGTGGAGTAATTTATTTTTCAATTATTTATTGCTGTTGTGATCTTTTATTGCATTTACTTTTGTTATAAAGGGGTAATGATTGAAGCATGAAAATGTCACACCATGGGTTTGTCAATGTTGTCATGTACTTAAGACTTAAAAAACACTATGCTGTTGGGATATGGACTGTGTCAACAGTAAAAAGTGGATAGAAATAACATTTTTAAAGTACTATAGCCAACTAGAAATAATCATTGTGCATTTTGTATTCTGACAAGGCACTAGGGGAAAAATTCTTCTCTGGCTTAACTCTTCCTGTCATTTTTTGTTCATAATTTGGGTAGCAGACAATCCTGTTTGACTGAAGCGTGTGTGTAGTGAACTGAAAAATAATTATCCTTTCTAAAATGTGATAAAGACTTCAGTGGCAGCATATTTCTGCTGCCATGGACTAATTATATGCTTCAAACATTAGTGACTCAAGCTGCAGTTCTGGGTTTGCTATGGAGATAAAGATTCTGGAGACATAATTGGGAGCTCTGCTTGTGTGAGGAGTGTGAACTTGGACATTGACTTTTCGTACACAAAGAATGAAAATCCTGACGTTTTTGAGATCTTTAGGATTGTTTTTAAATATCAAACCTTGGTTCCAGAGAAGTCTCTGGGAGTTTTGCAATTATGTAATAAACTGTCAATATTCCAATGATATTTAGTTACCAAATTTAGATTAATGGAACCCTAGTTGAATTGCATTTTTAAATGTGTGCCTAATGGCATAGACCTCAGTAATCCTAAGAGAGTAAATGGGTTCCTAAGTAAAGATTACTTTAGAATGATTGAAGAATAACAGATACTCAGTTGACATAAATTAATTTATGAGCACAAAACCCCTAGCAGGATCAGATGGACAGAAAAGTTCTCTTACTTAAGCATATATAAATAACACTTGTCACAAAATTTTGAACAAATCCTATTGCAAACACAGAAATATTTGGTTGGCCCTGCTCTAGGAGCCTCTGACATAATGATATTAAGAAGCAGTGCAGTGTCTGATAGGAGGCACATCTTTCCTGATCCTCCTGATCTTTTCTCATGTAATCAGTCTTATGAACCTGGACAGATTATCCTCCAATCTCCCCATGTGGTGGTAAGAGGCAATAAATCAGACACTTCTTGTCAGAACAGCAGCCATTGAAGAAAGGATATTAGTGGTCAGTTGAAAATGAACTGATGGTTTTCTCAAATCAGTCAGTCATCTGTTTGCCCTGTGATTCCTACTTACATCTGAGGCAGTTTACTGTATATTGGAATGTTATTTTCCTGTATATAAATATTCATTTGTTTCTGAGCTTTTGTTTACCTCCTGCAAAACATAGTTGATTGCTGTGTAAATATTTTGATTATTTACATGGAGCTTAGGACATTGTAATGGTTTCTATCTCTAAAATATTCTGGAATTTTGAATTGACTGTATAGGAAATACTGAGAATCCAGACTGTTGTCTTGATAATTATCTTAGCACCATTTGATTATATTCAGATTTTCAACAGAGGACTAAAAAGAAATGAAGATGCCAGCATTTGATGATGCAAGGTTAGTTATTTTTAAGGAAATCTTAAAATTCAAAGCATGTTTACATTTCCCCATGTATTTCAGAGCAGTTTCTAAAGTAGACCTCACACATGCATGTTTCACTTTGGTTAGGTCACTCACCATTTAAATTAATGTTTGTAATTAATAATAATAATAATAATAATAATAATAATTTAAATAAAATCAATAAATAATATAATAAATAAATTCTTATCAGCACCTTAAACAAAGAAGGTGATTCAGCACAGATTCAACAGGAACTTCAAAAATGTCAGAACAGCTCTGACTCAATAATTTTCTTCTATAGATGGTTTTGAGCAAAAGCCCTGGATCCAGACATACTTAAAATCAAACCCATTTTAAATCAAACACTGACATAAAGCTGAACATGTATTTTGACATCATCTTCCTCTGTCCTCATTCACTTACTAATAAGGATACATCTTCATTACAAAAGCTGCAAATTAAATGATTCAGAGATGCATGCATGGCAACACGAAATGATATCAGAGAACCCTTGCAAGCCCATACTGGAAAACAGAATACAAGCCTGCCTTGTTCAGCAGAAACTCAGGTATTTAATGGTCTCTATTAATCTAATATTCTCCTCCATTATTATAGTCATTGACTATACTGTCCTTTAGTGTACTAAAAGGACACTGAAAACACCTAACTAGGCTACATTATGTGGTTCTATTGGATTTTAAGCCATCTCTGCTGATGCTTTTCTCATGTTATTGGTCTGGATTTCTGTCTCTGAGGTTTTTCTGAAGAACAGCTTTTTACCTCAAACTGTGGGCAGGAAGAAGCGAATGCACAGAACCCCATTCCCCAAGAGAAGTCACTTACCTTTGTCACATCAGGTATATTAAAAAACTTCTTGGTATGAGCAACCCATCCCACTATCCCGATGTCCAGAGGAAAAACAGTCTCATTTTCTGGTTTCACCAAGTTCTGCTCATAGCTGGAAGTTGGAGTGATATCAAGAATCCTGGAGGCTACCTCTGGAATACCATTTCGGGAACGACAAATGAACAGACTACACCGATCAGCTGCCAGCAGCTGTGCCAGCCTCTGCAGGGCCTTGTGCACTATCTTTTCCATAACACATGCCTCATCCTGAATTTCTGTTACCAACTCAAAAATTATGTTACACTCCTCCAGACGGGACATGTCTTTGAAGCTGACTCCTTCCTTCACATCTCCAGGGTTCACGTTAAAGATACTTCCCACCACTTCAGGTCTCATTTTTCGGTCGAAATACTCCTTGGCAAACTGGGGATTGTTCTCCAAGTATTTTTCAACGGCATCTTTATTTACCTCACCCATTTTTGCTGGATTTTCCTTAGGATTTCTTTTAGAGCTGCATCACCATCAAAGCAGGAATAGTAGGAAGAAGTCCTAACCTGTTACTAGTAAGAAAAATGTACTTTGTACATATTGTATAGCTCACAGACATAATACATTCATCTTCCTCTGTGGCTTCCAAGCCTTCTGATACTCTTGAGATATGACAGAAGGCACTGGCTTAGCATCTTCTTAGTGTGAGATCTTGGAGACCGCTAATTAAAGAGATGTCAGGACACTAAACCCCTGAGCATTCTTAGCTCATAAATCCTCAGGGAGTCATTTAGCATTTTAAACTAACCAATTAATTCTTATAAAATTGTCTGATGTGTAGATATGTGCACCTGTATGTTATCTCCTTCATTCACCATATATATACTGTACTGTGCACACAGAAGTTCTTATTAAAACTTCATATGAGAAATTCCACCCAGATCCTTACCCCACACTATACACGTGCACAGATGTACACACGTGTGTTTGTGAGAGGCACTTAAGGGCAGGAAAACAGAATGTTATGGAGAAATCTTTTAAATGGTAGAACTTAGCTTTCCTTGAAATAGTCAGGAGATGATAGAAATTGGATTACTAAAAGTAAATAATTATGAAGCTATACATGAATAAAATGGGTGAAATCCTTAAGACCTTACAGAAGTCTAAGCTTGCTCAAGTGCTCGAATGATTTACCTAAGTGAAGATGGAATAAGAGAATTAGAATGTGACTTAGCACAGCCAGATCTAGCTTATTATTTTTTTTTCCTTCAAAAGGAGACAGCCAAAATAAAGAATAAAATCAGAAAACTGATTAAACTCAAACTGAGTAAACAGTAAAATTTTTATTCTATAAGCATAAATATCCAGTCAGGGTCTACACTTTCTTCAGAAAAAGTTGGAGATGTCTGTTCTATTAGATAGCACAAAAAGGATAATAACTGACAAACATTAGGCAAAGAGGGAATCTTGAGTCTGGTCACAGATATACCACAGATAAACCACGTATCTATATAGATACAGATATATGGTTATACATGTTTAAAGTTTCCTGACATTAGAAGTACAACATTACATACATGAATGGAAAAGGAATGGTGGAAAATGTGTTGAATTTGAGGAGCAAAACATTCCAAAGCTACACGAGTGAGAAAGCTGAATTTAAATGCCAACTATGACAGTCATGATCTGTGTTCATTGAAACAGATCTGAATTCCAGCACAGTAGGAGGACTGCAATACAATTAATCTTCTGTTTATGGCATCCACATAGATCAAAAGCAATGAGAGATTCTTGCTGTAAGAAAATAAAACATACACCCTTTGGCCATTCTTAATTTGAAAAGAGTATTGCCAAAGTACATCATCTGTCTGTCAGAAGCCACAGTGTGTCCACATTAGTTTTTATCAACAGATCTCAAAGAATCAACACGGGCAACTGACACAGATACTCTGAAGCACGAGGAACAGGTCACTGATAGATGCTCAATGACACCTAACATTACTTTTCCCTCTGACCATGAGATGAAACACTATGTATGGCACTAATTTTTTGCCATACTGCAGATGCTCTACAGATTTTAAAAGGTATATGAAAATCAGCACGTTACAAACACAATTTGGCCTGGTTCCTTTCCTCTGACTGGGTTGCTGCCCCCAGCAGCCTGGGGGACAGGCCCCTCCCTGGTGGGTGTGTGAGTTTGCAGCATCTTCTTGACAGGTGACCCAGTGATAGGAATTTGTAGCAACACAGCATAGTGTTCTCACTATTGTATACACACACACAGTTTACAAGAAAACAGCAGAAGAAAGGCACATTTATTCTTACTCAAATTCAATATTAGTAGTTTCAATATTTGATCAATACATATAAAAGCAGTAGAGACTTGAAAAGAATTTTATATGTAACTATATAGAGTTAAATTATTGCTTGTCATCTTCCTAATTTCTAGCTCATTACTTTTCATTCTGTGCTTTAAAAGAAGAGGATGTTGAAGAGCCTCAGTGAAATCATGTGAAGGAATAGTAATGGTTTTTTGCATTATGTGTTCAGTCATATTTTTTTACTGACTTTGGAACATTCCACATAGTAGTTTCTTTGAAGTAGAAGGCGCCTATAGAGGATCCATCTCATACCCAGCTAAAACATTCTCAAAAATTAACTTCTGTGTTAGACTTACACATTCATCTTTATCACACATGATAAATCAGTTTAAACATCAATTCTTTATATTGTGATCACATTAATTCAGTGAAATAGAGTGGCATGTCACTCTCTGGAGGGAGAATAAGTGAATACAGGCAAACTGACCAAGTGATACCATTTTCTTTGGGGCCTGGGAGTTTGGGGGTTTACATTTTTGTAAACAAACAAATTTACTATCATTTTATTGTCATTTTTTTCTATGTGCAAGATCATCTAAAATGCTTATCATGCTTTCACTAAATCTCTCTCATGCTCATCTCTTTTTACAAAGGATAAACTACACTATTTGTACTTTGAGATAACAAATAAAGATAATTTTTACATTAGGTACTACTGTAAGGTGATACATTTTCTTTATAATAAAATATTTCAGATGTAGCTGGGCTGTCCCATAATCATTCTTATGTCATAAAGAAATTCTTATTGTATTTTCCTTAATTTAGATACACTCTTAAAATTGCACTCTTGTGCTGTCAAGTGTGAAATGAAATGGAAATAAATACCAGAAACCAACAGATGTTCTTTTTGAAATGTTGTAATGAATTTTAAATTTTCTCTGCTGGAATATGACATTTATTTTCTGTTCTCTTTTACTCTCCTTTTTTTTTTTCCATAGTATTGAACATTTTATCTTTATTAAAGCTAATTCACATTTGTATTTAAACTTAATTTAATTTCAGAGACTCTCAGAAGTATGTGTGCTTTGTGATTTTAATGCATATGATGTCATTTGCCTTTGACGTTCATAGTACCTACAGAAATCGAACTATTTATGGAGTAGTTCTTAGTAGTAGACCACTCCTGAGCCCTTGTGATACATGGAAACTCCTAAGAAGGATAACTGACAGACATGGTTATTTAAATAGATTCAAGCAGCACGTAAATGTCAAAGGCATTTATAAGGTTTCCCAGTTCAGCTCAGTGTTTGTATCTGAATGTCTCTGCCCATCTTATAGCAGTTAATGTGGTTTATTCAGTTAAGATTTTCTGAAAAAACACAGATCAAATGTGCTTATTTCAATTGCATGACTTTCGATGTGGTTAATATCTCAGTCGCTGTCTGGACATTGGAGATTCATATGTATGATCCAAGAAATCAATATTCACAGTTGTTTGGGGTTTTTTTCTAAATGGATAGGTTGTGAGAATGGATTCTGTAAGTTTTTACAACAGGTACTGTGTGACCCTAACACAGCCAGGTCTTGGCACTAAAATATTTTGGTGTCGCTTACTTGGTATCTTCTGGGAACCCTCATAAACAGCCTTAATTTCATGTTTCTTTTAAAATAATTGTCTGTCCCTTTTCTTACAAAAATAATCTTAAAAACATAAACACTGAAGATAGAAAGTTAACTGCTTTTTCCATAGAGCTGCAAATCTTTATGTTCTCTTAAAACTACCAATTATTAGCTTTGGGAGATCATGAAATTAGTAATCAACAGAGATTATAGACTCTGGGGGAGATTTCCTGAAGTAAATGGCCGGTCTAGTGGGAAGGGGTGCCAGATGCACTGCAGTTTTGACCAAAAGTATGGATTTCTTCATAGCTTGGCATGAATTTTAGTATACAGACTAAGGCAAAAGACAGCAGCCTTTTAATATCAGTCATTCTCACATTTACTCTCTGGAGATCTTAGGTTACTTGACAAGTTTTTACTATTGAGAATGTTATTCAGCACTGCTGAGAAGGGTCTGACTCTTCTTCATGCTCTCCTGTCAGGTATGTTGTTAAGATCCCCTCAAACCTTTTTGGGCTGAAGAGTCTCAGCTCTCTCAGCCTCTGTTTTTGTCAGATTCTCCTATTGCTTTGTGATCTTTGTGGTTCATTGCTGGATTCAGTACATCAGGTCTGTGTCTTCCATCATTTATAATTTAGAGATTTTCTCACCTGACTGGCCAGCCTGTTGGTGAACTTTAGATTGTTGTTTCAAATTGTTTCCATTTTACTAATATGCCCAGAAAAAGTTTCAATTCAGAATCACAGTCCTCAAAAAGACTTGCTAAAGAAAATAGAGGTACCATCTTAAACTACTTCTGTTAGTAAATACTGTTTGTGAAGAGTTCAGTGTAAATTTACTCCCTAAACAAAATGTCACGTCATTAAATTACAAAAACAGGTAGTACACAGGCTGGCATGGAGCAAAGGGCAATTTCTTCTATTCCGTTCTGTCCTTGACCTCTGTACTCAGACTGCCACCAAGAGGAACAGTTGTGATGGTGACAGTGTACACTGTTGTCCCTTACAAAGTACACCGAGCTCCTTGGTGCAGCTCATGCCATTTGTTATTGACAAGAGTCTGGTTTCACAGGGCAGTGGCTACACTTGCATCCCCTGCTCTGTGCACACAGTGGTCATTCATTTGCCTGCAAATCTGCCTCTGAGACTTTAATGGATACCCATGTTTATGAATGGCATTCTATAAATAAACAATCAAGAGGACATAGCAAAAAGTCTTTCAATCTATGTGTAGTCTGGCTGGAAATGGATGATCCATTTCCTACTAGCAGTTTTTGAGTCAACTTTCTCCTAAGAGCTCGACTAATTCTTGTGAACAAAAATAAAATTTTACTTATTCTAATATGTAGAGCTTGAAAGTTGCAGTGTTAAAAATGTTTAAATAGTAATTTGACTAGTTTCTTCCTTTTTCTAAAGTCATAAATAAAGATAAAATAATTCCTATTATGAAAGTTTTTTCCCAGCCATTTCCTTCCATTTTTTTTCCTTGCTATACCTAATTGAGAATATTGCAGAATTTTACATGCTATTAATGTAGAAAATAATCCAGTCACAGAATCACTGCCAGAAGTTACCCCCTTTTCTGTCCTCTTGGCAAAATGCAAAGATAGACGACCTTCTTTCCCTTTCGTTAAATATAGTTCCAAAAAATACATAGTGACTTAAAAAAAAAATTCTGTAATATTCATAATATGCTGCCAGCCTCATGTATCAGAAATCATGTATGAAACTTATCAATATTTAAATCATTTATCAAATTTTAATAATTCTCTTAAATATAATTGTCTGAGCTTTCCCAGAACCTAGAAATCCTTGGATATCAGTGACTTGATCTATGCATAATCCTCTCAGATTCAAAATCCTGGCCCAAGTTCCTTTCCATTTGCATGAGAAGTATAAATCTGTGAGGTGAATATCTAGGTCTGCATGAGGATCACTCACTGACATCATTTCTCAAGCAAACTCAGAGCCCAATCAATCCAAATGATATTTAACTGAGGCAAAGTTTACACTGTTTATGAGTTTACACCATTCTGCTGGCATCTCTTAGGACTGAGGAAGAATTCACCCTTGAATTGCCGTAGCGATGCTTGTCTGCCAGAAAACTTTCATTCCTCCCCCAGCACACCCTGATCTAGACTTAACCAACAACAGAGCAGCCTTTTTGCCTGAAAACCCTGTCCCACTGAACCAAGGAAGTTCTTCATCTGTAACCCTGAAAGGACTTCATCAATGTAAGCTGTGTCTCTGGTAGGCAGTATTGGAGGTACAGCTAAAGCAGAGGAGGCAGAGAGCCCAACTCCCTGTGTAACCTCCACGTCATTCTGACTTGCCCAGCTTCTCTTCTGCACTTGTCGAAGTCTGACTGGGAAATACTGGTGTGATTTCACTGAAGCTGCACTGCCCTAAATTCCCAATGATAACACATCAAAAGAAGTTTTTCCTTGGGCATTGTCTAGAGTTTGTAGAGATCCCAAACTTGAGGACCTGACTGAGTGAAAGTTATAATTATTAAATGTGTCAGGCACCTCCACCAGATATAAGCTGCCAAATATTGCAGAAATCAGTAGAGGTACACAATTAAAGAAATGCTGTGCCATGGCTTATACAAAATTACATGTTTCTGATTCAGATTTATTACATCAGATTAATTTAGGAGACTGTAATATCTCTTGCACACATTTAGAACTGATCTTATTAAAACTTATTAACAGAAATAAATTTTTGTTTCATTGACACCTGGTTTCATTTCCTGTCTGTAAATCTTCTGACAATAGCATTATGTATAACAGGAACACTGGCCTAGATTTTCAGAGGTGGTCAAATCTCAGCAGGTTTTGACATATGTGGATGAGTGACTGTGGACTCCTTTGAAAACTTCATAGACAATTATGCTATTGAAAAAAATTATAGGAATAGATTTGATCCTGCAAGAACCTCTCTGGTAATATAAAGCACTATGCAGATTTTTGAACAGGACAAACTTAGGAGAAATGATAATATTTCACAAATTGGCAGAGAATAAAGAAATAATTGTTTTCTTTGGTATTAAATAAAGTAATAGATTCAAAACTTATGAATTAAGCTATAATCCATCTTATTACTATCAGTCATGTGAGACACTGAACAAAGAAAATCCATGTTGATTTTGGTCTTGTTCATATGATGAATTCATATATTAAGACCAGTGAGTGTTTTGTAAAGGTTTTATAAAAAATGTGTATGTATCACTGGTATCACCATTGCCAGATTAGAGCAAGATTCTGAAAGTCATCAGAAGAATAGAGTTTACTTTTTCTCTTCAGTCTTTGTAGGAATTAGCAAATTTGAAAATCTCAGCTTAAAAATGGAAATGTTGACTTATTGCAAAGCTACCACTGAAAGTTTCAGGATAATTAATATACATACACCCTTCTAATTCCCTATGTTAAATATGTTCTTTACTATGAATAGAAGCTTAATATTAAATATAGTGGAATTTTTTTGTGGCTGATGATATCCAGGAAATCAAAGGCAGACATGGAACAGCCCTTAGCAATAGATGTTTAAGAAAGTGAACAAAACATATTCACTGTGCAAAAAGCCTCCAGCATAAAGCAGAAAAGGAAGATAAATCAATCAGATTGTTTGCATTATATATGAGAAGAGATTGTAAAGGACAGCAACAGTAAGAAGTCCAATATTTTTATGAATGTATGAAAGGAATATTAAGTAAACTTCTGGGAAAGGCCATGCTGACTAAATTAGTTAAAGCTGTACATTGGCTACTATTGAGGCATTTTTTATACTACATTGGTTATCTCCATATTTAAATCATATTTTTACTTGATTTTAAAGTAATAAATACCAGCCTTTCAAATAACAGGCTTCTGCCTTTATTCTTTAAAAAATGGGAGGTGAAAAATGTAGGCGAATTAGTTCACTTGGTAACAATCATTCCTATCCTGCTCTGCTTACATGCCTAGAAAATAATTAACAGATTTTCTCTAATGCTTCCTAAAGATGTTGAAACTAGAGAACAAATATTGACTGAGAGGCAGCAAAACTTGCCTGGACAGGAGAAAATAATGGTTTATATAACTGAAAACAGTTTGCCAAAAACAGAACCGAAATTATGGAATATCTGATTTAAAATTAATCAGATGTCAAAATGGCCAGATGTGGTGTGTGCATGCATTTGGATATTTGCAGGCCACACTTAAGTTCTGCTACCACATAAAAGGATTCTTTCACCATCCTGAGGATCTGCAGGGCCCCCTTTCCTGTTGCTGGGAGCTGCTCAGGAGATGATTTAGCCAAGAGAGCCTTTTGGAACCAAGAGGGAGCCAGTTATGAGGACCTGAAGAGGTTCTGGCATGACCAGGCTTTCAGAAACATGAGCTGAAACTTGCAAGTATTATGTTTGCCACTGTTTATCAGGGTAAAAGAGGGAAGGACTTTGGGGAGGAGGCGGAGGAAACAAGTCTGCACCTTGTGACTGGGTCGAGTATATTGGGTAAGATGGATTTTAGACTGTAGTGTGCAAAATCACAGAGGAGGTGGAGGCAGTTCACTCTCCCCCATGAAAAGGTGGGATGCCTCTCATTCCATTTGTTCTCCCCACACATGTGCACACCCATTCCCCCAGGTGTGAGCTCTGCTTTCAGGTTGGGAAAAGCAAAGAGAGGCATTTGTTCCTAGCGCCTGCTTGGCTGCAGATCAGGGTCAAAGACCACCTGAGCCCGTGGATGTTACGCAAGAGGCTGATATGAAGGGGCCCCAGCCTGCAGCATCCACCAACCCGCCTCCCTGCTGCCCTCTCCAATGCTGGCCCTGTGGCTGAGTGGGTTGCGAAAGCCCCAGGAGTACATAAAGCATTCCCTGTCTGGGCACTGCCACCACCATCAACACTTGGGCTCTTGAGAGGCTCCAGGGACTGGCACTGTCTGTAAGGGACCCTGCTGTTGTGGGCTGGGGACAACCAGGGGCTTTGCCTGCACATGCATCAGGGAAAGCTGCATGACACCCTGGCAATCTATCAGGGCAGCCTTCCTCTCTTCGCTTGTGTGACAGAGCCTGTTTCTGATGCTGTTCTCTGTTTGCTGCAGGGACAGGATGGCCCACACAGAGAGAGCTCTGCCCTGGCTGCTGCTGCTGTCACTGGCCTTGATGGGCAGCAGCACTGCAGAGCGGGACTGCCGAGTAAGCAGCTTCAAAGTCAAGGAGAACTCTGACAAGACCAGGGTAAATCTTCTTTACTCTCCTGGATCTGTGATGTCTTGCATAGCTCTTTCCAGGCTGCAAAATTCTGGCATTCAGTAGCACCAGTGTGGTCACATTTCAAAGTCACAGACTGTAATACTGAGCAACAACTAAAGTGTGTGATGTCCACACCTCCACAGATGCTGGATCCTGATGCACCTGATAAAGGAATACTGCAGAAACTGAGTTTTAGCAGACTGGTCTCAAACTGTAGGGTATAAGCAGCAGTGTATTGACTTGCTTGTTTCTGTGAAAAAGAAATACTCTGGTGTTTTCAGACATCATTGCAAGGAAAAAAATGTACATCAATCTGGCAAGATCTGCCAGTTGTTATTCCTTTTTCCACTAAATTTTGTATCCTTATACTGGACAGCTGCAGATATAGGTAAGATGACAAAAAAAAAGGTCAGTATTTCCACAAATTATGAGTGCACTAGGATGTATTGATGGGTTTATGCTGTTGAAATAGCTAGATTTGTTTCTTAGGTACACCTTTGAGTCATGGTGTCAAAGATCTGCATGCTCTTCCCTCTGTCACCTCCTCTATTTTGTACTGTCTGGTTGTAATGTTTCCATTGTTCTAGGTCTAACTGCAGCCTTTCTTATTTCCTTGCAGTACAGTGGCACCTGGTATGCTATGGCAAAAAAAGATCCTGAGGGGCTGTTTCTGCAGGACAATGTGGTAGCCCAGTTCACTGTAGATGAGAATGGACAAATGACTGCCACTGCAAAAGGCAGAGTCAGACTCTTCAAGTAAGCTGTTTGCCATTCTCCTCTTGTTCCATTTCACTAAGCTACTGCTCCAATCCTACCTGCTATCCCTGTGCTAGTCACACTGAACCTGTGCTCTTACATTGGAATGTGATATTTTCTTTGGCTACAGTAACTGGGATGTCTGCGCTGACATGATCGGCTCTTTCACTGACACAGAGGATCCTGCCAAGTTCAAGATGAAGTACTGGGGTGTTGCCTCTTTTCTGCAGAAAGGAAGTGAGTACTAAACTATAGAAGATGCAGAACTACTTGGAAGACTAGTTATGTTGTATGTCCATTCTGGGGAAGGAAAAAGTACTGTTGAATTTCTTAAACACACTTAAAAGACCTAATAGCTATCATACTGCAAAGCTTAACGTGAACAAGGTAATCACTACTTTTTATATGGGACAGCTGGTTGGCTTTCTTTAAACAAGTGAAGACCTGGCCTTTGTATATCTTTGTATTTCTTTTGTTTGTTACCCAACAATATAATTGAAGGCTGCTGTTTGGAAAGAAATGAAAGGCAGGTGAAGTATTTTAAGACTTGTTTTAGTTCAGAAGTCAGTTACCGGATGCTAGTGTTCTCTCTGAAGCCTGATGTCAGAGCTGGCCAAGCAGGGAAGAGGATTTATAAAATGTTATTTTGTTTGGTCTTGTGTCTGCAAATGTAGAGATTTACCTGTTTTAAGAGACAAATATGATCATATGTATATATTGATATATTCATACTTTTATGTCATCTCTCACATCCTACGGAAAATCAGTTCCTTGAGCCAAGTAGATATTCGGACACTTTGTAGCTCAAGACATTCCTTTGGATTGTTTCCAAGAGAAGCAGGTAGAATTTGGAACTTATAGAAGCTCCATTCCAACCAAAGACATGGTTACAAAGAATGTTTTGGATGCCAATTTGTCTCAAACAGTTCCCAGGTCTCCTCACAATATGCTGCTGAGTCATGGGTTCTTCAGATTGCTGTCTGACCCCAAACTCTGCCCTTCTAAAAAGTCTGGTGTCCCCCAACAGGAGAGAATGGGAAGACAACAGGGTGTTGCCTTCACCAGTGCAGATGTACTGCAAGGGAGAATATTTTGCTCCAGGAGAGGAAGGTGCAGATTTGTCAGGTTTTACTGCAAACACTGAAACAGCCTCACTTTTGTTAGAACAGAGTGTCTGCTTGACCAGGTTTTTGTCAGGTTATATAGCTAAATAGTTTACAATTCTCTGAAGTTGTAACTGTGTTTTAAGAAGAGGGTTCATGGCAGAACTTGTAGCAAATACTTCTAATACACAAGCAAACTGCATGATTATCTTTTTCCTTAAAAATGCAGTCTAAGTAACATCCCTGGTAGGAAAATATGTATGGGTTTGAGTCACCTTGAGCAGGCCTAGCATGTCCATACTTATTTTCTTTAACTTGTACTGATTTTCATCTTAGTATTTTCTTTAGAGTCATGGCAGCAATCCTTTCTGATTTACTAGATTTCACTGGTGTCTCTAACACTTTTTCTTCTTTGCTATGGTTTCTTCCAGATGATGATCACTGGGTAGTGGACACAGATTACGATACATATGCTCTTCATTACTCCTGCCGCCAACTAAATGCAGATGGCACTTGTGCTGATAGCTACTCCTTTGTGTTCTCCCGGGACCCCAAGGGATTGCCTCCAGATGCTCTGAAAATTGTCAGACAAAGACAGATAGACCTCTGTTTGGACAGAAAATACAGAGTTATCGCTCATAATGGTGAGAACTTTTTTTTTTCTGAAGAATTTTATTTCAGAGTTTAATGACTAAAGCACTGGGATTCCATTGCTCATTAGATATCAAATGCATAAAGCCTTTTACTTATTGGCTGTAACATTGTCTTTTGAAAACTGGAGCTTGTTACAGAAGTTATTTCCAACTTTTACTTCCCTTATCTGAAGGAGAGCTGAGGTGCATAGTTTTTCATGCAGCATATCAGGCCAGCTGAAACAGTAATTAGAGGAAGTTGTAAAACAATTAAATCAATGTAGTGTGAGTAAACATAGGATAAACTTCATAGCTATGGTAAAAAGTAATTGGGCAGCTTTTATCAGATCTCTTTGCCTTTGTTCAAATACTTTTTTGATAAATTCTTCAGAAAGGCTTTTAAGGAAAATAGAAGTCTTGGAAAGGATACCTTATAGAAGACCCTTTCTCACAAGTCCTCATGCTAACTGTTTCACAAAGAGGTGTGGAAGAGGGACATAGCCCTCATACTGGAAGCATGACACTATCTTGAGTCATTTAGTCAGGCTGAGCTTACAACACAGGGAATTAGCTCACTTATGCTCAAGTGTATTACAAAAGGCCAAATGGTAATAATCTAGAAGAAACCATAATGTTTCTTATGATAAGAATTACACCCAGAGTGGGGAACTGTAAAGCGTGAAGGAGAAAATCAAAATATTTAGAACAAATAAAATAGTAGTACCTCTCCCTACTCCCTCCCCACCACTCACATCCTGGAAGACATGCTATTTATGAAAGACTTGACTAGTGAGTCAGCTGAATGGGAACTCCCCATGTAATGATGTGAGCAAAAGAGTTAATACGATTCTTGGATGTGTAAACCAAGACTCACATGAGATTGTTGTGCTTGCCATAGGTCTAATTGCTCTGTCACATTTGGTAACAAGCAAAACTGGAAAAAGTACTGAGGATGAATTAGAAGTTTTGAAGAAAAGCAGAGAAAATGATTGAAAGTTTGTAAAATGTGTCCTCTAGTGAGTGCTTTAAAGATCTTCATCTTTTCCTATTAGAAAGAGGTTAAAGGCTGACCTGAGCAAAGTCTGTCCTTATCCACACAAGCAATAGGAATTGGGTAGAAAAGGACTTGCAAACACAGAAATAATAAATTTAAATGGATGGAACTTTAAACTGGACACATTCAGAGCAGAAATAAACAGCCATTTGTTTAACTCCAAAGGTCATTAACCTTTGGAACAGTTTATCAAGAGCTGTTGTATGTTCTTCATCACTGAAATCTGTAAATCAAGATTAAAGGCTTTTCTCAATGACATGCTAGAACAAACTGGGATTGACTGAAAGAACTTTTGTGTCTTAAAAAGAAAGTCAGAACAGATGAGCAAAGTCAGCTGTTGTGGCTCTATTATCTGTTTATCTGATCCATAAACACAGAGTAATACATTGCCGTGTTGTAAAGTAGTATGCTGATAACAGGGTGCCTTGAAGAACAGGGTGCCACCTACGCTGCTGAAGTAGGTGGTGTTTACAGTACTGATCAGTGACCTGGGAAAAGTGCCTGACAACAATGAAAAAAAAAATTGTCTTGAATGAGAATTTGGAGACAACGTAAGTCAGTTGAAACTTAGAACAGTCAAGAATAAGAGACATCATAAATGCAAATGGAATCAACTTCTGTGAATGATTTGTATGATTGCATAAGTGGTAGGATAGAAAAGAAACAATGTCATTATATAAATTTATTATACTTTTTTGTTTTGAATCCTGCATTCCCTGCTTTTCAAGTAAAGTCCAGCAAGAATAAAAATTTCTGAAAGTGAGAAAGCCAAATAATCAGATGTTTAGGGCTATTCTGTTAAATCTAAGATAATTTAAAAGTTGATCATGCTTCTTCTTGTTTGTTATGGATATCAAATATCTAATCTACCAAGTCACACTGTTCTTTGTTTGCTACTCTAATTTATACTCAGATGTTAGGTGTTGAGTGCAGTGTCTGACGTGACTGTGTGAGTTCCGTAGTTTGCAAATGAAAAATAGGAGCCTGGGTACCTTTTTCTTAAGGATTATGCCAGAGTTTATAAGCCCAGCACCAAAGTCTAAATTAAACTTAAAGCCAGCAATTTGCATTTTCCCCTTTATTGATTGGGACCCTGTTATTAGTTGATTCTGAATTCTCCAGTATCATCAAGCCAAAGTTCCTGCAAAGCAAGCACATTTGGAACTGAGGGAATGATTGTGAGGTAAACTGAAAAAAAATATTCTTGGAAGCTTCAGATCAGAAACTCTTATAAAATTTGCTTATAAAATTGCTTAATTGCTTAATACTTAATTCCTTATATGTGGATTGGAAGCCTTACTACTTTCATTTTAACTCTGCTATTAAGAGCTACAGAATTATTACCAAAACAAACCAACTTCAGCCATCTGCACTGACCTGCATCCCATTGTTACTGTGATAAAATTCTGACTGATGCTGGTAAAGCTGCAAGAATAGGCTGGTATCTGTTGCTAATTGTGCACGCTCTGCCCATGTCTTGAAACTAATTAAGAGTGTGTGTGTGTGCACGCATGTGTGTGTGCCCGCTCAACTAACAGACATACAAAACTTACTTGATTAAAAAAAAATTAAAATATCTGTACTAGCTGTTCAAGGCAAAAGAGAAGCGTAGGAAATTAAAGTTTTTTGTTCTAACTTACACTGCATTTATGATGGTAGCTCCTTCTCAAATATAGCTCAAGCTATGATACACTTAGTCTCTCAGAGTAATAGCTCAAGTAACTTTAAGCTGTGCAGTGTCAGTGTCAATATTAAGTGAGAGTACTTGTAAATACAGTGTCATGTCAGTAGAGTTGAAAGCTGCATCTGTTGTTAGCATTTGCTAGAAGCAACAATTGTGAAATAAAGAGTGGTATATTCCTTCTGCCAATTTACTATTGCCATTAGAAGTTTTGGGGTTAGGGAGATCCATACTTTGTTGAAAGACATTCCTAAATTAATTCTTTTTAGGCAAATAACTAGAAGCTTGTTAAAGCATAGACTCTTTAAAATCCAGTATCACTGAAAGATACTCTATCATCGATCTGCCCAGTATGTTTTCTGCAAAAGTATTAAAATTCTAGGAGAGGTGTAACGGATTGGATGAATTCCTGTTTTGTTCCGAGTTGAAAATTCCATAGAATTATAAACTGCAGAGTAAGGTAATGGCATTATTATTACAAGTAACAGACTGCTGGACTCAAGAGCATTTTAAAGAATTTTATATGTATACATTTTAAATTTGGTGAAAGTTTGTGTAATTAAATTTTGTCTGGAGTGTTTGACAAACACAACTGTGGTTTTTGTGTGTTTCAGGATTTTGCTCTTAAGGAGATCCAACCCTATGGAAAGAAACCATGTAACAGCACCACGGATGTAAAGTTAACACATTGATCATGTGTTCTCTGGAAAATGCTTTAAATGGGTCCATTTAGATTTTCAATATATTTATCTGAGCTGTGTAGCTCACCTTGTTAATAAACCAATGAAACACTTTAATAAACTTGGATTACAGGAGATGCAAATTGTATGCAAATCTGTACATATGTACACATTGGTTTCATTAGTAGCCTGTTATCTTAGTGCACTGTTTTGATCTGATGACTGATGATAATTAAGAACTTAATCTTACTTTTTTTAGTGGTTTCAATTTCTGACTAAAAGAGTATTTATCATAAACCTCCAAGTATATGTATTTTCTTTTGAACCAGAACATTATATTTTCCCTATAAAATACTAGAAATCATTTAGAAAAGAGAAAGGAATTTCAGTGACCCTATATATCACTAATTAACTTTATTGTATGACTAGTGAAGACATAAAAAAATGCATCTTTTTAAAAGAACTATTTTACACATGACAATTAACCATTTATTTATTTATTCTTTATTTGTTAATTCACATGTATTAAGTCCATATTTTTAATTTGAGATGGAACCAAACTGGTCATTTACTTGATGATAACACGTGTTCATTACCTTGTTTCAGTTCATCTGCTCAAACTTACATTCAGGCAGACAGTTATTGAAGTGTTTAATCAAGTTCCCTTTAAAAGCTGGATTTAAAAAAAAGCAGATACTTTCTGAGGATGAACATTTTCACTAGAAAATTTAAAGTACTTAATTCAACTATTTTACATTCACTAAGTTCACTGCCATATTTCTATTTATTTCAGCGTAAGAGGAGAATTCAATCCCTTAAATTGTCCAAATCTTATTGAGGCAAAGTAATGAAGAGAATTTTACCTGCAGGAATTAAAAATACATATTTAGCTTTTTTTGCTCCTCCTCTGGCATGTAATTCTATAACATAATGACCTATGTGACCTGGGATAGCATAGACAAAATCCAAAGTGTGGCACGGCTCAGACTTTAAATAATTATCTGGTAATGAAAGACAAATGTGGCTGTTCATGGTTACTTCTTCTTGCAGTGGTTTCCGTACCTGCTCCATGCCTTTCAGGGTTCCCTGTACAACAGAGAAGAATTTCCTGACATTTACGTCTGAAATGGGCAACATTATACAGAATTGGATTGACAGCAGAGTTGGCAAAAGTGAATAATGATATCCAGAAGAAAACTGATGGCAAAATATTTAAATCTTTTTTGAAGTTCTGAACTAAAATTAAAAAAATAATTACTATTATTGGAGTCCACATAATGAAGAAAGAGGTCATCAACAGAAAAAGGGCTCGGAATAGTTTGTAGTCTTGTTGGGAAACACGAATCTGATGATATTCTGGGTAGGCTAAACCAGCATTTAAACTTCTTCTTGATGCTTTTGTAATCTGCAGTAAAAGAGAAGAAAACAACTTTCACTGAAGCACATTTCTACTAGTGAAAACGTAAATCTTGGCACATGATGTTTTCATTTTAAAAAAAAACCACATTGCAGAATTATTTGTACTTTTTGTCCATGGCTCCATTTCAAATGTTCTCACTTCACTAGCAATTATTTTTCCTCTCAGCTGTGAATTCATCTCAATATCAGGCAAAGTGGTTTTTCTTTTCATGGCTCTCTACCAAAGTCACAAATGCTTTTCAGCATAAAACAGTCTTAATTGCTCATGAAATCCCATTAAATTCAAATTATGACCTCATTTGTTCTATCTAAAGAAACCCATTGATTTTTTTCACAAATGCAAACTGGAACATAGTTAACAATCCTGTTGATGTGCAAGAAGGAAGGCGATCCAATTCTCTTATGGCCATGCTGATATTATAAGGTAGGTATTAGAAGGAGCATGAATTTATTACAATAAATTATTTTAAATGTGAATGACATTGTGCATTGTTTTGTGTCACACTTAGTTTTTCAGACAGTAATCACAATTACTTTCTATGAAATCTTACAGATCCTTGCAGTCACTATAAAAATCTGTGTCTTGTAAAAGTACTCTCTGATGTAATAAACTAGACTATGGGTAGCTTGGAATCCTAGTATTCACAGGTGTGCATCATCTGTCATTAGGTAGAATATCCCAATGGGCTTGCAGCAAATTTGAAATCCTCTGCTCTACATTCCCTTCTTCCCTGAAGTTGGCATGGCACAATTAAGTTTGCTACGTTCATACCTCTGATGCAAATAAATTAAAACTGAAACATCTAGCAAAGATTTGTGCTAAATAACTGAGATGCCACTTTATCCCCTGCATGCATAAGGAAGGGGTGTTTTCAAACGCTTTGATCAATCCTTAGCCGTCTACATAGGAAAGTCAAAAGGTAAGGCTCTGCCTGCCGCTTTTCCCTTCAGCAGAAACTACAGGAAGGATAACACTAAAACTAGCAACATTTTAACTTCCTGGTACAGGTAAGGATGAAAATGTTTAGAGAGAGAGAAATTTGTCATTCTGTTAGCAATTTTCTGAATTTGCCATGGAGATAAATACTCATTAAGAATCTAGACATCTTCTAAATATTTTAATAGAATGTAGGTGTATAAATTAAAACCCGTGAACCAAAAGTGGGTTTCTTAGCAGCTTCTGAGGCTGAGAAGGGGACAATATCACTAGCTGCTAGGAGCAGAGAATTATGATGTCCTGAGCATGTAAAACTATTCCAGCTTGATGATCTTCTGCTGTTCAGTCTGGAATCCAGAAACTAGGTAAACTCCTCCAAACAGTCCAAACCAAGAGTTGTTCTCAGAGAACACCTAACCTGTCTTGGTAAGAATGAAGGTTTCACGAAATGCAAAGGACTGATATCCACTTCTAATATAAAAGTAGGATAACTGGGTTGTGTGTACTTTGCAGCCTCCACTGTTCAAAACTGCTGCAGAATGTCCTCATCAGATACATTTTTATCTGTCACATATAAATACTTTCTGTCTTTCCTGCAGGAGCCGCACAGCCTAGAACTAAGAATGCAAGAGTCACCAGGACTGTGGTAAATAAGACACAACTGCTCCTTAAGAAAGTGTTCAGGAGAAATGGGGTGGCAGTGGTATGTTGTGGATCTTTTTTGCCCAGTAAAGATATACCTATCCTGGGCATCTGGACAAATGGGAACTTAGAAGTCAGATATATATAAGCATGTAACTTCCAGAACACAGACATCTTCCCTAGCTCTAGGCTCTGACAAAGTCTTGCCTGAGAGGCAGAACAATGGAAAACCAAATAAATTACAAATCATGGCATCTAATCTATGATTTTTGCCAGGGTTCTGGGAAGTGTTATGTAAAAATAATACTCAGTTTCAGAGTAAATAGTGAAGTACACATTTGTAGTAGTGTGTATTTCTTAAAAAATGTCAGGTCTTGTATCGGTAGTCAGTCCTCATCATCCTCATCATCATCATCAGTGTTGTAACATGAATACATGAATGCTTGTCACTGCTTCCAGCAATACTGAGAATCATGCTACGTGTGCACTGGCATAATGGAGCTTTCTCAGAAAGTGAGAGCGAGTCTGCTCTTGGGAATGACTCGGGATTGAGACATTCTCCAGTTCAGTTCTGCTTGCTTCCTGGAGAGAGAAAAGATTCAATTACATCTTGCTATGCGCCTCAAGCCTTCCTCATTTCAGGGGAAATGGTAATATATTTAAGATCTCTGTTAGCAAGTGAGAAAAGAAACAGGAGCAGAGCAGCACAGGGGATGTCTTGTAAATCAGTATTCCAAACACTACTTTTGGTTTCTAGCTCCCTATGCGCCGTTTGTTTTATAAATTTACCTGTAATCTGGAGTCTGCAAGGACAGGACTAACAAACAGCATTCCTGTCCTGGCCTCTGACCAAGAACTGTGGCATTTCTTGGCCTGCAGTGTTCTGCAGTTCTTTCAAAGGACTCACTCTCCACTGAGTTACTCTATGCTCTTTGCCTATGTGTTTGTGGTTGCAAGTGCTTCACTTCACTAGAAGAGGTTCACCTAATGCATTTACCTCAAGGTTATAGTGAACTAATAGACAATACAGAAACTACAGGCTGATGACTTTTACTACAAGTTTAAGTTTGATCAATAGGCAAAGATGTATGGCAACCAGATTCTAGGTCCTAGGTTCATTTTACACCGACATCCAGCTCTGGTGTGTGCATCCACAGCCCCTTGGTGCTCAGCATTTCATCAGTTAACTCCTTGCTCAACAATCTATGTATGTTGAAGTTCCTTTCCAAAACCTATAATTTTCTTATACATATTATGAGAAGTTTAATTACCCAATAAAGAAAGCAAGGATCTTGTGGGCGATTACTAAAAACTAGGCATTGCAGTGACTAGTTTGAAGTGCTTGGTTTGAAGATTTCTAGATCTTTCTCACTCTGGTTTTGGATAGTTTAAAAGGAAATTAGATGCTAACATAATGCTTGCTAGATATAGATTAAAACTCTGTGATGCTGGGTGGCTTGGCTTATATTTCAGCATATACGTTAAATATCATCCACTTAGAAAGAAAGTGGAAGCAGATGGTTTAATTTATAGGTTTTGTTTACAATATTTGAAATTGTGGAGGATTAAGCATAATCTAATGAGATCTGTGTACTAAAGACACATGCAGAAAGCCAGTAGATCAAAAGGTGGATGGCTTTTTTTCTAGGCCTGCCTTTCTCTGCTTTCTTACAAATCCCTTATGACAAGTTTAGGCTCAAGGAAAGCAAAATCTAGTTTTTAGTTATTTCAAATGCTTGACTCTTTCAGCGTTTAGGAGATTGACAGTCTTTAAATATGAACAGCATATAAATGAAGAAGTGTATTTAATACTATATATAAGAAGACAAACCATGTGTTGGGCCTCTGGTGCTGTTGAAGCATGTTCTTAATTGAAGTATATAGGCTGTTATGTGCAGGTTGAAATGCTCCATTTCATATCACGTACTTATAATTTATTGAAAAAATGTTTGTTCCCTTTACATGTATTTGTATTCAGTGACAATATGCTGATGCCTAGTGTGTTACTGTTTACTTCACTTTGTTTTACAACAAAATTTAAAGGAAAAACATACCTGTAAGATTTTGGAGTAACTGATGACAATGATGAATCCTGGTATCAGAAAGAAAACAATGGCAAAGGTTGTATCCCAGACTGTTTCTCCTGCAGTGCTGGGCCAATCCAGGGTGCAAATTTGAATGTCCTATTTACAAAAAATGAAAAAGAAAAGTAATATTGTACCATTATTTTCAGTACAGCATTGTTCTTATCTCCCTCTATGCTTATGGAAAAAAAAATGGCTAAACTAAGACTAAACCAAAACTGTGAAAACTTTCTACTTAGACAAAGTGGTCAAGTAATATATTACTTGATGGTTTTAAAAGCCCATACAATCACAAATAGATATGTCCACAACTGGAATACTTCCATTAATTTTTTATCAAATGGTAATGGCAACTTTAGAATTGAAACTTACAGACCCTAAACTTAATAATTTATTCAAGTGTCATGTGGGGTGCACTTTTGTATGCATTTCAAAATATTAGGCAGAAAAATCTGTGCATAGCCATTTTGTACAGGGGGGACTGCGGGTGCAGGGCAACTCTTCCAGGATGCTGACCCCTCGGTAAGGGGAAGTGAGCTGAAAAGGAGGTTTCTGANCGGTGAAGAAGCAGCAGAGCGGGAGGGTGGCGAGGGCGGCGAAGCCCCAGATGAGGAGCACGGCGGCGGCCAGCACCTTGCGGCGGCGGAAGGCGGCGTGGCGCAGCCGGGCGATGCTGACGACGCGCTCCAGGCTGACGGCCGACAGGGAGAGGATGATGACGGTGCCGCTCAGGCTCACCACATAGAAGAGCAGGTGGCAGACGAAGTTGCCCAGCACCCAGGACTCGGTCCAGCGCACGACGGCGATGAAGGGCATGGCGGTGATGAAGAGCAGGTCGGCGCAGAAGAGGTTGAGGACGAGGCAGTTGGCGGCGCAGAGCCGGCGGTGCCGCCTCACCAGCAGGCAGATGCCCCAGATGTTTCCCGCCAACGACAGCAGGAAGATGAAGGCCAGGGCGGATGACTCGCCGATGCGCAGGGCCGTCACATTGCGGCCCCTGAAGTCCGAGAAGAAGGGGAAATAGGTCTTGTTCCCTCCTGGTGTGCCCCTGGACACGGGCATGAGGGTGGCCAGTGGGCATGAGAGACCCACCGTGGATGGTGGCACCAGCCCTAGGGGAAGGGCTGCGCTCCCGACCACCACGGCGGCACCTGGGGTGCCCTCCCAGCACACAGCCAGGGGATGACCGCCATCCCCCTCCCTCCTCTTCCTCCTGCCCCTGCTACCAAGGGCTCAGCTGTGCCAGCTGGGCGGTTTATGGCCCTCGCGCTGGAGTGGAACAAGGAAGTGGGAGAGTAAACACGGTGGAGCTCACACAAAGGCGAGGCCGCAGTGCGTGGGGCGGCAGTGAGGGGCTGCCCGACACCTCCCTGGGCAGGGTGTGGGTCTGCACGCTGCCATCTCCATGCCCAGGTGCCCAGGCCCAGCCACCTCATCGAGTGCCAGCCCTGGTCTGCTCGGCTCTCCAGGCAGGCCCCTGGGGTGCCAGTGACCCTGGGAGGCCACTCAGTCTGCTCCCATCCATTGGGGATGCACGGCTTAGAAATACGGATGACTGCCACACTGCTCTGAGAGCTCTACTGAGGAGCCTAGGATGACCAGACTAACCNAAAAAAAAAAAAAAGGGGAATTTACCTATCACCTCCTGTATTGACAGTGCCATTTAGAAACAGCAGACCTGTGCATTGCTTGTCCTAACTGTGGAGAAGTGTCACTGACATGATTTTGAGGATCTGTTTACGATATTCATCTAGAATCTCACCTGTGTTATGAGTTCGTGCTGGAGAAGCCTGTTAAAGTAAGACAAACCTAGAAAATACCTTATTTTCTCTGAACTTCAATTACTAGAAGCAGTTGCTCATATTGTAAATGAAAGTAGGGCTTTCCACTTAAGCCCTTCACTTCAGATGATTTAGAAATGGGCTGGGAGTGAAGCACGTAAATTGTCACAGACAGGCGGATAATGTCTCATAAAAGAAGATAAAATGTTTTCATAAAGTATGTAAACAGTTGTATAACTTTAGGCTGGGTGAATTCATTTGGCTGAGCGCCAGTGCAGGTGCTCAAGGGTTCACTTACAGGCTCAGTGTGTGGACCTACACCATTTGCTGAGGTGAGAGTTATTCCGCATGTGTGGAATACAGAACCGGTGTGCCACGGGGAGCAGGTGATGGGCAGGGCTTCTGCAGTACCCTGGGTGTGACCCTGCCATCAACCATTTACGCAACAGCATTAACGGGGATTCCAGATTAGTGGGGATTCCAGAAACTTGGTCCTTTGAAGGGGCAATCTCCTAATGAGGGATGACAAGAGTGACATCTTTCCTGGACCGCTTCCCACATCTTTGCCTGTGCAGAATTTGCATTTATTTCAATTAGGAATTATTTTAATTAGTGGTTCTAACCATCTATGCCATCTCATCAAACAAGAAGTTTGCCTAACAAGGGCAAACAAGGGCAGCCTAAACAGGGTATGAAATGCTCCTGCTGGCTCCTGCTGACAGATGACTGTATGAAATGTGGGCACAATTGCTGTTAAGGGGATGGGCTATGAACTCAAGTGAAGACAATAAGAAAACTTGCAAAGATTGGGTCTTTTTTTCAGCAAGCAACACAAGTGCCTGGCAAGTGTCTCAATATAGATACTTTATTCTACATCATTTGATGGGAGAAAAAAAATCTGCATCCATATTACAAAAATTTTGGTAAATTTAATAGACCTACTGATTTTTTATTAGCATTTATGATCAATGCTTGGCATATCTAGCCACAATTTATGTTGGCTCTGCTATGAACTGATTCTTTAAAATGATTAGTGAATCTTGAAATACAGCAACACCTTCTAGTTGCCACAACCTCACAGGCCTGGGTCTTTTTACAAGCTGACAGACTAGCCCCAAAGTTCAGGGCAGCTGGCAGTAGCAGTGGTGTGGTCAGCTCTAAATAATGGCAGGGATTTGGGAAAGAGTTATTGTTAATAGTCTGGTTGTACCTGTGTGAAAACTTGGGAGGCATTAACAGGACAGGGGGAGTGGAGGTGAGGCAGCTGGAAACAGTAGCACAGATAAGTGCAAATTTTATTATTAATAAAATCTTTAGCCCCTTTGATATTAGTGGAAAGTTAAATTAGAAACCGACCCTGTCAATTCAGAGTAAAAGTAAACATATTTGAAGCAATATAGGGGAAAGGAAACAGGGAGTGAAACATACAAAGCTGCATTATTGAAGAAATTAAGATACTTTTAGTCAGGGAGGAAAGGAATGCCAGAAGAGAAGAAGGTTTGAAAATGAGATGACATGTGGAGGTGTCTGGGTAGATCTTTGATCGTCTTTGGAAAGGACCACCTTTAGCTTTGGTCCTTAGGTGTGAGTGAGAGCCTTACTTGGCATAAGCCTGTTGTTTGCTCAGGAGAACCAAAGTGCTGCTTTTAGTATGCTGTTAGTGACTGAACTTCACACTGACCTGTGTACAAAATCCTGTGCCTGGGGGCAACAGAGGTGTGAAGAAACATGCTGGTTTCCATCAGGTTTGATCAAACAAGTGGGGGCTCCTTGCAGGAGCAAAAATAGTCTGATTACTCATGGGTCTAATGGATCCATTATCTAGAAGAGTAACTTTCTTTTCCCTCCTATGAGGTAGAAAAGTTGTATTTGCTGTTGGATAGATCTAATCATAGCAACCATCACAACATGAAATCTGAGGAAGAGAGGAGTCATAACCCCCACAGAGCTACTCTGGCTTTACTGTAATAGGTGGATGCTGTGTGTGATATGTGCACCACGTGCTCATGACAAGGAAGTGATTACCAGAATGCCTGGAAACCTGTTATGATTGCTTAACCTATATAATTTTTTTAACCTATGTTTGCTTTTATGCTCAAACATGGAGTCAGATCAGATTTCATTGCTCTAAGTTAAATGAAAGCTGCAGAGACCTTTGTGGAGGTGGTTTGCCTAACCTAGCAGGGAAAAATCTTGTTTCTTTTTTCATGGGTGTTTTCTTCATCCCTAATGAAAGCCCAAGGTTTGGCCTTCTCTCTTTCAGATAAGGGCTGTGTTACCTGATACCATTAGTCAGGCTCTGCTTTTCAGATTGTTCCCTTGGCAACCATGAACTGTCGTGACAGATGGGGATTGATCAGCCTATTTATATCATGAGCATTAAGAAATATTCCCAGAGAAAGGGACCACTTAGTAGGTGACTCTGGGAGATGGGAGTTCTTGTTCCATTTGGACATGGTTTAGTAAAGGTTTTTGCCTTATTTATGCATCTTCTTGCATGTAGATTGGTGTTTTAAGTCTTTGAGTGTATTTTTGTGCACCTGTATCACACTGGGTAAATAGCACTGACTTCTGTAACAGATGTATTGCACATTTAATGTTTGCTACATTATGTAAATTCATTTCCTTAGAAAGGTTGTCTCTTTGTCTTCACAAGAGAGGTTGCAAGCTTGTAGATGACTCATGTGTCTGCACAATAAGATTTTTATCATAAATTTCAACCAACTTAGCTTTCTATTTTCATTTTTGCTCTTACATATCACACTGCTTCTAGATACTATGAATCCTGTGCTTAGAAGATATTATACTGTTGTAAGGTATGTTTAAAATACAAGTCTGTTTTGATTTATTTTGTTTTTTAGGAAGTTTTCTAACTGCTCACCCATTTTATACTTTCATATCAGTGAGCCGAAGTGCTTACACCAATGTGTGAGGGACAATTTTAAACTTTTAGTGCAAATATAAATGCATATGTTTGTTTACATATAGTAGCAAGCTCACACATTCCTGTGTCCACTGAAAATAACTAGATGCTTCACTTATCATGTCAAAAACTAATCCCTGTTTCTTCTGGGACATGAGCAAGTCACTGTTTCTTCTGGGAAGTCTCATTTTGCTGTGGTCAGTACCCATTAGTAGCTGGCACGCTTCCTGGGATAAGTGCCAGTGGCGCTGTAGTTTCAAGCTGTAGCAGCAGCATTACTGACCAAGGCCTCAGCCAAAAGCAGAGCTGCCAATAATACTGTCAGATGTGCTTTCTAATAAAAGCTGGGTCAGCTTCTAGTAGTCCAGACCACCAGAAGTTTTGCCAACATCAGCATTGTGGCTTGCAGTGAGGAAGGGATTTCTCTCTGAACCAAGTGCAAATTAAGAACATAATCCATGTAACATAGACTTCCCCCGGATGGTCACGTTTTCTGTTTTGCTGCTGCTAATCAAGCTTCATCAGAGTGACTCAGCTCCAGCTAAACTCTTATAACTAAATGAGGTTGTTTCTTAACAGTTTTAGAAACTCTATTACACTTACACATGTAGCCCATGGATTTAGGGAGTTTATCAGTGAATACAGTGTATCAGACTGGTTTGTTTGGACATTGCAGGATCTGGTAGAACACTCTTACCAAGGAACTGAGACCCTGCGTGAGTTTTTTGCAGAGTTGGATGTTAAAGTGCCACTGGATCTTTGCTTAACTTTCAGGTGTGCATAAAGTTACTTACATTCCTGCTAATGAGCTTTGATGCAAAGACATCAAAACAAAAGCTGTGGTGAATGTCTGAAGGATTTACAAACTAAAGTCACCAGCCTCTTATGCTCAGGAGATGTACTTGGACATTCCCTGAACACATTGGTCTGCTGGGTTGCATGCTGTGCAGAGATCATAGACACCATTGTTTCCTCTCATTGTCAAGATCCCAGTGATTAGAGAATGCTCTTGTTTGTGAAGTTTAAGGAGAATCGGCCCTTTTCTTTCCCTGATGTCTCATCTTAGAAGAGTAACTTGTTGGGAGCAACAGGGGTTCTTCAGCTCCAAATTGGGATAGCAGCTTTACTTTTAAAAGCCACATATTTCCAAAGGAAGGTCTACAGTGCCTGTCTGCTGCAAAGATTGTCTATATTGTCAGGCTTCTCCTTAGCTAGCATTAAGCTAGGGCTGGAGAAACAGAAAAATCAATCTTGCAAAAACAATGAAAGTTCAAATAATGCTTTAAATTCTGCTGTAAACCCTTCTGCCTTCCCTAATGTAATGGTAATCATGTTATTTCCCACACTGTTTATGGTTTTCATTATCAGTGGCCATTTGAGATGACTGATAAGATGTGACTTGGAGCTTCCCATAAACTGAGTCTGGAAAGCATATATGCCTTAATTAGGCTGTAGAGTCTTCTGTCTAGTTGCATGAGATAACACTTACCCTATCAAGCTTGTTACATGGATAAAATTATCACTTTCACTGGCACAGTGTGCACATTCACCAGTTTTGAATTTATGAGGGAAATTAAACCTGGTTGCACTTCTATCAAGAAGACAGCTGTATATCACCATGATAAGGTCCCAGGCTTCTTACAGAATATTTTGAAGCACCTTATCTTGGTCTATCTTTCTGGAACTATTAATTCAGTATAAAATACTGAAAATTTTGGTTTGTCGTAGAGACCACCAAATCTGGCCCTAAATGCTGGTGGGGAGCTCTGTTCGAGGTCTGAAGGGGGTCTGGGTGTGAGGGGAGTCTCACTTCATGGATACACATCCTATTTGAAGTCTGCTTTTTTTGCAAGAGATGCATTTGACATTGACAATGTTAGAAGAGAATTTACATCTGTGACTCCCCTAGAGCAGTCATGTTTCTCACTGGCTGGCTTGGCCAGCTCCCATTCAGGACACCAGCTTTCTGAATCTTCTACCTGGAACACCTTATGGAGGGGAGCCTAAACACCCCAAATACCAAAGAACCAGACGCCATGGTTTGTTCAAACAATGTGGGAATGATGCACTACCCAATAATCAGGAATTAAGTGACATCAAATTGTGCCTGTGTCATTTATCTTGTTTTTCAGCAGGATAATGATGCATGAGTGCAAGTATTGATTTGAAGCAGTATTTTATGGTATTCTGTGTCTGCTTAAACTAGAAGTTCATACAGACATAGGAATACTAAAAATTTTCCAGTTGAGAATGAATGTTCCAGTCTTTAAACAGTTTTAATGACTTCTGGAACAGTAGCTAGTAATTTAGCATGTAGTGAAATAACACTACATGCAAAAGAAGAAGATGAAGAGTCAGTGACCAGAACCATTATGGCTTTTTAATTGTCTTCTTATAGTGTCTTTTTTCCTTTCAAGTCTTTATGTACCATTTAAAATGGGGTTTCAAGGCACTGTGAGAAATCAGTGGCTGATGTCCCTGAGCCAAGGCAGCCTCGCCTGTCAGGGATGGTTTAGGTAGTTACAAAAGTATCCCCATAAATCTCCAGAGGTGGACATTTTACAGCCTCTGTAAGCAATATGTTTCACTGCTCATCTACTCCAACCACCAGAAAGATTTTCCTTATCTGTTGCAATTTTGAACATGTTACTCTTTTTCACTGTGCACTGGAAGACTTACTTTTCTTTCATCTGTATGAAATGGTAATTTTTCATGTTTTTTTCTAGACTGGATAAGCCTGGATCTTCCATGAATTTGATCAGAAATCTGAAAGACTTCTACTACATTCATATTAGTCTGAATTGTTCTTGAAGTACAATGCTCAAAATCAACATAACCTTGTGAAAGATTGTTATCAAAACTGAGACTAAAAGTTACACAAGCAAGGAGAGTATTCGAAGTTGATTTGTGGATCTAAGAAAAATAACAGAGCCATCTTTCAGTTTTTATTTCACAAGCAGCTCTTCTTATGGAAAAAAAAAATTGTGGAGTTTGAGCTGTCTTTCCAGCCACCCAACATTGCATCAAAACCATTTAATTTGCTTAAAAAGAATAGTGTAAAAGATAGATTTATAAATATGCTACTATTGGTAAAGCATTGTATTAGTCCCCAAGCTTCCCTAGATCAACAGTTTCAAATAATGCAGTCTTTCTGATAGGTTGAAATTTAATTACTTGAAAGGGACATAACAGAAAAAGGCTCCTGAAATTGTAAACCCAAAGTGCTTGAAGAAATGAAAACACTGCTGTTACTTCCTGCCTTACCAAGAACTATACTTACAGCTAATTAATTCTTAGCAGTAAGGTGAGCGTTTTAGGCACAAACTTCTCCCCATATAACTAAAGAGAGGAGCAGCAGATCTCCTTCGTTAACTTTGAGGAAAAAAAAATTCTGAGATTTCTTAGCTTCTAAGGAATGGAAAAAAGTATTGATATGATTTGCATACCTTATGAAGTTGTAATTTTATAGTTGGTTTTAATTACATGTAGGTGATGACAATAGTATTTGTGGGTCTGCTTTCAAAGTAAGCGTTTTACTTCACTGGAATGTCATTTTGGTATTTTGCAACATATACCACAATAATGACCTGTAAAAATTTATCAGCAAGGGTTTTTTTGTGCTTAGGTGTAAAATTTATCAGGTAGGACTAAATCCGTTGTTAAAGTTCAGAAAAGGTGGAATGAAAAAAACTTTTTAAACATTATGAACTTTCCGAGTCTCCCTCTACTGTACCAGTTTCTAATGCGGAAGTGTTTTATGCTAATTTAAGAAAGCCTCAGAACTACTGAAGAGTTCTGACCTGTAGTAGGCAAACCTATTTCATCTATAATACATAAAAGATAAGGATTTCCTTTTGCAGAAACTATGCTGAGTATGCAGCTGAGAATAGAATACTAGCTGATTAAGGTGTTGTTCAAACACAAACTTTTAAAAGTAGTTTAATTAGAGATTGAAATTATTAGGCTGTATGAAAAGCATAGTTATCATCCTGAACAAAAAGATTTTTAAAAATGTATGAAATTAAGACAATTTCCCTCATGGCAAAACCTTGAGATTCTGAAGCACAATTTCTGTTTTACTCATTAGTTTATCATATCTTTGGTCAGAAAATCTGTTGCTAGCAATTGAGCAAATTGTCAAATACAAAGATTAGCCTGAGACATAGTCAGTGAAATTGAAAAGTGGATAGAGAATGGCTAATACAATAAATCTGGCAGAGATATTTCATATATAAGGATAACACCTTTTAGTATTTTCTATCTCATGAGCACTGGATTTAATTGACAATAACATCACTTGATACTACCAGTTATTTTCAATAACTTGGAAAACACCTTTATATTTAAGAATAAAATTTAACCATCAGGGATTAAGGTGAACATTATGGGTAAAAGCACAGTTTTGCAGCAAAGCACGATGGAGAAAGCTGACACCAGCTAGCAATCAGAATCAGCAGGCCAGAGAAAGAGACACCTTGGGTACCTGTGTGTCCTCAGCAAACCACAAACTTGTAAAATGCGCAAATTTATTCTTAACTAGTGTATCTTCGTAAAATTTCCCCATTTTAATAATTTCCACAGAAGTAACTTCTTGTTGGGACTTCCTTACATATGCAAGGAACGAAATGCTCACAACACATTCAAGTTTACAGTAAGTGCTAGAGAAAAATAACACTGCAATTGCAAATCCATTAGGGATTCTTTTTTTGCCAGTTTCTAATTCGTTGCCAGAATTTGTCATTAACTCGTGTTTTGTATTAATACCAAAATACAGTGACACTTCCAACACACTGGAGCAATTTGTTAAAAATTGCACTTTGGGACATTTGTCAAATCTAAGGTTGAATAACTTACATTTCCCAACTTTAACCTCTAAAATATAGAAGCAAAACAAGTTTAATTCAGCGTAATTCTATACGCAAAATTAAAAAATGGCCTCTGATATTGTCTGAAATATAAACTTTCTTCGGCACCAAGGAAGTTTTTGTTTGCTATGAAGTTGGTTTTTCTGAGGTTAAACCTTAGTCAGCATTTTAGTCACCCCTGATGATGGTTCAGGATAATGAGCTACTTAAGATTGATGGTTTGAACATCAATCTTAAGCAGCAAAGATCTAACATGGCCCTCCTGAGTTTTTATGTATCAAGATGTTGATATATTCTACATATATATGATATATAACACATGTATGTATATACTATACACACTACACATATATACACACACCATGTATAAATAAATATATATATAGTGCACCTATGAGGGCCAAAAATCTTTTGCAGCTATTCTTGTCAGTTAAGGTACAAGCACAATCATCAGGATTCAACAACCAAGAACTGGGTATGCCAAAACTAAAATATAGTCTGACACAATAATTGTGCTTTTACTATTCTTACATTTAATAGTGCAAAAAGAAAAAAAAAGTCAGTAGTTTACTATTTAAAATATTCCTAATTCCAAAAATATTTCTGTTTGCAACTAGAAAATGCAGTAGCTGTTTTGCAAAAACATGAGGTAAAATACTGAAGCCAAATGACAATGTTAATACTGTTTTTGTGGAACTGAATTATAAAATCAGCAGTCGTTTATACAACTGTAAGAAAAAAGCTTTAAAAGACTTTTGCCAGGCATATTGGCAGCATATATGAAGGAAAGATAGTAAGTCCATTTGGAGCTCAAGCTGTACAGAAGTCAATGTGTGCTAGTAATTCTCTGTGCTGGCTTGTTGGATATGGCACTTTACATCTGGGACACTCGAGAAAACTTTCATCAAGGCAGCTGGAATGTTTCAGGGGAGGACTTCTGTCATATGTGGTCAGCTTCTTTTCAAATACAGCTTGCAAATCTTCTTGTGATTCCATATGCCCAGATTCCCGAAGTTTCTGGAAAAGGAGGAGCTTCACTGTAAGACTGGGGCATTCATACACTGATCAAACAGTAGGAAAGTATATTAAGGCTTGATGGCACACAAGCCTTGGGGGTGTTACAGCCCTAAGGACTGTGCCCTGTTCACCAGCAACAAGTCTGAGTGGAAGCACATTGCATCTTTGTCATGGTGCAATAGACAAAACTGGGTCACACAATGTGATACAGAATACAGAGTGTTCCCTGCTCAGCACCCTGACTGTTCTGGAGCTCCTGCTGCAGTGCTCCTGCTCCGTGCTTGCTGGAGAGCAAAGCAGTGCCTGCCTGGCTTGCACAGGGCTCTGCGCCTTGGGGAAACAGACATAAAGGATGGAGGGACACTTAGTGTTGGAAACAAGATCCCAAAGCAAGAAGATGTATGTTTATGCAAAATCCCTGACTGAATTCACCTGTGAGTTATTCAGTACATACCAGAGGTTCCAGACGGGTTATTTTCTCCTTGGCCTTGCGCAGCTCCTTGAGAACATGGTTTAACTCATGCTTCAAGTTCTGGCGATCAAGCTTTCCATTCTCTAAGTCTGTGGTACATATCTGGATCTGGCAGCCCAACAAAGTGAAAAATTAAAGTCAAAGTTAGTATGAATTGGGAGGAATGTTTCCCATTTATATATTTAAAGTCAGTTTTGCTCTGCAATAACATCTTAAAATGGGATTAAAAGGAAAATTTAAATGAAAAATTAAAAATTGCTGTTGCTTTCATTACAGTGAAATTCTCACCTGCCCAGTTATTAAAATCTCTCTTAGAAGAGGTACAGTTTAAAGTTATTTTGATTGGAGGGTGTTTCAACTTCAAATAAAGAAAATAGAAAATATGGCAATGCAATTATTTCTCTAACGATATCAAAAATATATTACAAAACTTTAATTAGGTGATTAGTTTTAGGATGTTTCCTGTGCCTTATCTGAGGCTTTACCTGTTGAACAAGTGATTCTGGAGAAAACAGCATCAGGTTTGATCATACCCTCTTATCAGTACAAGGTTACAGATTTTCCTCCTGACACATGTCAAAATTTTTGAAAGCATCAAGAGATTATGTACAGTTGAATATTCATGCCTAGCATTACTTTATTTGATATACTAATCATTGTTAAATGTGAAGTTAGTCTAGAAAGACTTTGTGCCTAACACAGATTAAATATCAGCACTTTAGCATGTAATTGCGTACCTGTTGTTCCAACAAAGTTATTCTTGTGTGTTCTGCCTCCTGTCTGAGCAATGATTTACGAAGGAGTTGCACCTACAAGGCAGATGAACACTTGTAACAAACAACTTCCATATACAATAGTAAATAAGCTTAAAAAGAATTAATTTATAATGACATGGAAGCAAACTCTTACATTCCAATGCCAACAGAAAATGTATGTCTGTTATGCAAGAACCACACTCAATTCAAATCACTACTTCCCCAAGAAAAACCCTAGTGAAAAATTGTTATTGCATCGAGAAGGGGGAATGCAGGATGATGTTATTGTTAAAAAGAAGAAACCAAAAACAGAAGCCTCCTAGGCCAGGATGCTGACAAAAATAGACTCACGAAACCGATGTTCGCACTAATATGATATGATGTTAATAAAAACAAACAATGCAATTTTTTTTAATATAAGAAAACAACTATATTATAATCATTAAGTAAATGCATACATTAAAATATCCTCTGCTTTCACCATGTATCAACTTTTATGATAATGCTGTTGTTCAGCTTCAAAAAATAAAATAAAATAAAATAAACATATCTTAATCATTATTAAGCAGTGAGAACCAGTCAGTCTTTAGAGAGCTTAAGTGTTGTTCTGCTTTTGCCTACTTTGGTGTCTTTTAAATTTTATTCTCTTATTTCAAATATCAGTTGTATTTAGCTGCCAGGTGACAGCAAATATTAGTGGTATTCCATAGTTAGGAGCACATGATAAAATGAATTTTTAGTTTTCTTGTTCTCATTTACTATTAGTCTTAAGGATGAACTATATTAGTGTCAATTCAATATTTTCTCCCTTCTCTTTTGTGTCTCTTAAGACTGGGGAAATAAATGAACAAAGAATTTTCTTCTTTAAACAATTCCGTTTTAACCACAAGGACATGAGTCTATATCTATGTGAAGAATAGTTACCAGAGAGAGGGGTGGTCCATTCTGATTAACTGTGAATTTTCATATCTCTTGATTCTTTGCTAATGATCTCAAATCTCCAAATCCATCCACTTACCTGACATAAAAGATCTTCAGACTTTTCTTTTTCTTCTCTGAGCTGTTCTTTGATAGTTTCATTTTCCTGTTTTAGTCTTTGTGCTTTCTCCTTCATTTTATTTTCATTTTCTTGAGTCTTCATTTCAGCAACCCGTTGTGACTGCAATAAGGTATTTAAACTCATCATTTCCTCTTGTGTTTCTTCATACGTCTTTTTAAGTTCGTTAAGTTCAGATCTCAGCTGGGTTATAGTGCGTCTTTCAGTCTCAGGATCACTCTTAGCAGTTAGTAAAAGCTGGTCATAGTATTCTTGCTTTTCCTCTTGTAGATGACCTTAATGAGTCAGAAATAATTGAGTTAGTAATGCGAAAAAAACTCCACTTAAAAATCAGAGCACTAAATCTCTAACAACATTTTAAGGCTTATGAATAGAAATTGACGTAGTAGGCTATTGCACAGCTCAGATTAGAACCAAACTTTGGCTGAAACAGCTTTCAGTATTTATAATACATTAAGTCTCCTTACCAATATACTTACTGGAAAACACTGTTCTTCTAAGGCCTCATGCATTATACTGACACATGGGAATCTGACCCAAAGACACTGGATTCCTACTTTGTTTTCAGGCTTTTTAGCCAAGCTGCTGGCATTACTCCCTCCCCAGAGATAACCTTGGGGAGGTGATAGATTCTACTTCAACCTTTTTGACCAAAGCCAGACCTTCCACTGTCTTTTGCAGACCATCTTTTCCAAATAATATGCCATAATTTACTTGTAAATAGTAAATAGAAAGGACTAGGACAGTTCTTTTGATTAAAAATGCTTTAGGTTAGAAAATTTCTGCTTGTTGACCCAAGAAAAGTTTAATAAGTAGGAAAAAATTAAGAGGCAGATTGCAAAAATTCAGGAGCAATACAAAATACATGTAGAAGCAGAATGAGGGATGCAGAATTTCATGGGCTTTGCTGATTTTTGGCACTGTAAGTTTTGTGACTTTGATACCTTTTCTATTGAAGATTTACCCTAATTATTCAAAGTGTAATTTACTAGGGAGAGTTTGCTGCTTGAATGTTCTCCCTTCCCTCACCTACGAATTAAGCCCTATCTTCTCATTAACAATATTTCTTTACAGGGCAGTGACATCCTCAGAGACAGGCCAAGTTTTTCTCTGGAAAAATTTTCATATATATACTTTCAACTTGTATAGCTAGGTTCTTAAAAACTTGGATTTCTGCTACTGCCTAGCTGCTTGAAGAGAGGAACTTTCTTATACCTCTTACACCCTGACTTCAAGTCTCCTGGTTGCTCTTGTGGCAAAGCTTTGACTGCAGTAACTCTGCAGAACATTTTCTGGTGAGCTGAGTCTGCCTCCCTCTAAAAATACTGTTCATAGATTTCTGAACAGCACCAAAACAAGCTTGTGATGATATTTTACTGTTTTCCAGAAAGATTCAAACAGCAATACAGAAACCAAGCCACTGCCCATGAATTACTAATGGCAAGCCTGTGGGTATGCTCTTACTCCACACGATGCTAGTTCTGTTTAGTGAATTTATCTTGCAGGTCAGTTACAGCACATATGAAATCAATAATTTGGTAATAAGAAAAGCAAGTCATTGCCTTCTGGTTCTTCTGCTTAATATGATTTTAATTTTATTAATACTGAGAGGGTGTGCCTTGCACAGCAAGGAAGTGAGCTGGAGGTGGCCAGATCCTTATTGTGAAACACTGCTTTGGAGAGATGCCAAAACCTATCACAGGCTTTCTTGCCCTGTAACAACTGTTCAGGTGAGTAAAGAACATGGCAATCTTGAGTCATTTTTATAATATTTATTTTGAAAAAAGTAAATTTAAAAAAATCTGATCCACACCTAGCTAATAAATCCTTAATGCTTCCATTATGTCTACTTAAAGTGTACTTTGAAGGATGGGAGACATACATCTATTTGCTTCAACACTTTCCACAAACAGAGAGGTTGCTAATAGAGTGTTAAGGCTGTTAAAACCATCTTTGAAGTGGATAAGAACAGGAAGTACTGTTGGTCAAGTAACATAGCCAGATAACAGGAAGCAGAGGAATATTATTTAACCAAGTTTTACCATTAAGTAGCCAAAGCGTTGAGAATGAAGTCTTGATTTTAAGTGTGCTATAATTTGTTTTCAGAAAATTTATTCTATAGATAATTACGGTTTGGGTCACTTGTGGGGGTAAAAATGAAGTTGATACCTTCTGAATTTGATTTAGATTCTTGCTTGCTAACTATTTCTGCCTTCTGTTCAAGTTCAAAGATCCTTCCAAGCAATCCCCTGACATATGCTTCCCGTTGCTGGTCATACAGTAGCCACTGCTGATTTTTCTCAAGAGCCTTCATAAAAAGAAACAGAAGAACAACAAAAAAGTCTCTGGTAATTAATCAGCTTTTAAAAGTATTTGTCTTATATCTTCAAAATATTAGAAGTTATATATTAGACAGTTTAAAGATAAGCTAGTTAAGTCTGTTGCAAATTGTAGTAATAATAAATAAATAAATTTATTGTAGTAACAATAAATAAATAAATCCATCTTCATTTGGAAAGTTAATTCAGGATGCTGAGCATAAGCTAAAACTGCAACAATGGGAAAATTACTTAAAGAACAAAGGCTTTCATGAGTCATGCCTAGATTATGAAGAATTAACTTTTCAATCTCAAATATAAAATAAAATATAAAATAACAGACCTTGAAAATTGAATAAAATAAAACTGTATCATTGCAATTTAATTTGTAAGAACAAGGACATGGATTTTCTAGCTGCTTGGCTCATAGACTTATTCAGTTTGGAAGGGACCTCAGGAGGTTTCTAATCCAACCTCATGCTATCCTGGGCAGTGTTAGATTCCTAGAGGATTCTGAGTTGTCAGCAACCACATTGTTCTGATGTTCCAAGCGAGGTCTTTCAAAGATGATGGAAATCTTAATTTTTTTCTTTTGCAAGTTTTTGAGTTTTTAAATTTAAATTATTGCCTTGTCACAAAATCATTTTAGGGATTATATTTTAGAGAGAAATATACCCTCTGAGGTCCCATACTACCCCAAAATGTACATGATGAAAATTTACATTCTTCTGCATCTCAACACAGATGGTATGTGCTTGAAATTTACAGGAAACTTACATCTTTCAATTGTCTTTCAACTTCAGTGCTGTTTGTTGCAGCTTCCTGCGGACAAAGAACAACTTGTTAGTGTTGTTTAAAACAGATGGCTGAAACAGCAAAGCTACTCCTGTACAGCTATTAATCTCACATAAAGAGCATAAGAATATTTTAAAAATTACATCAGATGCATTTAAAAATTAAAACAGATGTGCCTTTTGTGTTTAAAGATCATTATAGTTGGTAGTGGGGTTTTTTTGAAGGATCCAAGTTATGTAGAAAGCCATTTCATATATTTAAAATAGACGCTTCTGCAAAATATGGGACAAAGATTTACATGGAATTTATTCCATAAGTATGCAACTCATAGTTACATTAAAATATTTCCTAAGGAAACCGTAATGTATTTTCTGCTGAACTGCGGTCTTGGAAGTCCTGAAGGGTGTTCCGCAAAGAGGTTTTTGAAAAATTAAGATATTTAAGGGTATTATTTAAGTACACAAGGAGAGGTAAATGTTTTTTTCTATTTTTGTATCCTCATACATTTGACAATGACCCAGAGAAGCTGGGGAGAAGCAAGAGACCTCGATGCTTCCCTGGGACAACAGGAAGACTGTAAACATCTGGGAAATCATGCAGCCCTGTCTGCAAGCACAAGGACAAACTGCCTGATCTTCTGAGCTTGATCCCCAGTACAGTGAGTATGACTTATGTACATGTATGAGTAGGAGACTTCTTGAGACCCATCTAAAACTGGAGAGCAGTTACACAGTCATGTTTCTCCCATTCTAACATGTATCTTCTCTGCAGGATACAAAGTGGTTATGAAATTGTGTAAATATAATTCAGAGGGAACTTCAATGAGGAAAAAAAAAAAAAAAAAAGTAGATTACGACCCAAATCCAAACTACATTTTTTCCAGCATTTTTCTATGGATCTTGAAACATGATTTACAACAGAATTTCTAGCCAAAAAATACAAAACTTTGAATATAATTATTAAACTTAAACACTTCCTAATAAAAATAGGATTTAGAGACACTGAACTTGTTTCTATGAACATCAGAGTCCTGCCTCAGTAAAAACTTTCTCAAAATTGTGTCATAAAACTGTTGTTTCCATTTCAGAACTAGTAAGCCACCTAGCAGTTTCAAGCAGCATTGCTAGACTTGTTTTCAAGTTCTCCAAGACATCCAGTAAAACATCATTGTCTTCTGTTGATAAATCAGTTAAAATTTTAAAAGAAAACTATAGTTTTAAAGTAATACATATTTTGGTGGTTTATTAACAAAAATATCATGAAAATCTATTGACTTAATACACATTTTAACACCTCTAATGAAGTTCAAAGTGTCTTAAAATTTAAAATAAATATGTTGCATTTAAAGTGGTATTTCTCAATAAACTACATTATTAGAAGTACTATATATACATGTGTTACCATTCAAAAGTAGTAGATGAAGATACTGTTATGTATTTGGCAGTATTCTAGAATACTGTCTAGTATTTGGCAGAATTTCTAGAAATTGCTCAACTCTCGTGTAGAGTGGAGGGAACCAGCACCACCTGCAGGTCAAAAGCTGGAAAAGAAAGACTTACAGCCACCTATTTTTAGGTACCTCTACCTAAACAACTTCCCTGTGCCCCTCATAGAGATACTGCTGCATTTTCCAAAGAACATTAGAACGGGGCAGGGGTGAAAAAACAACTGTAGAATCCTAAATGGACTTGTAAACACTGCCAAGGATTGGCACCATACCTATTGACCACTTCACATGAGAGGAGAAACTCATCATTCCTGTCCTATCCTGTGCCACATTGAAGAATTTACCATGTGTGATGCCATAGAAAATAAAGACAATTAGTTTTAACAACTGAGACACAAATGAGGATTCATAAGAGCAGCGAGAAGAAAGATATTCTCATGACTGAAGCTGAATTAGGTGAGGAGCTTAGTTTGTCTTTATTAGTGCCCCATATCCCTTATCACTGCTGCCTTCTCACTCTGTCTAATCACTGAGCACACAAATCCGAGAAGGGGACAGTGCCTGCCTAAGCAACAGTGGATCATCCCAGTAGTATCACAGGTCACACGACCTGTGTGTGACCTTGAACTAGGGACCTTGCAATACAGCAGGAGAGAGTTCCCTCCCCAGCTATGTTGCCTGAAGTGTGCTCTCTGACTGTTCCTCATTTAGAGTTCAATCTGGATACCATCTCGCTTCATACAAGAATATTTCAGCATGCAACACAGCTTGTAAGAAAATTTAAAAATCATCCCATTTTATAACAGGCGTTGGCGCTTAGTGGGCACAAATTCCAATTTGCAATTGCAATATTTCTTCAGTGCTTACCTGGGATGCCTGAGAAGTACTACTGGCTTCGTTCTCAAGATCAGAGCATTTTGCCATGACTGCAGATAAATTACATTTTAACCTGTTAATTTCTTCTGATAGAGAACAAAGTAACTGTTCTCTCCTTTCTGCTTCCTTTATTTTTTCCTCTAGTTGATTTTGTAGTAAGGACACTTCACTATTCTTGGTTTTGGACCTAAGCTTGTCTTTCAGGTTTTGGATTTCTCTGTCCTTCTCTCCAAGAAGATGGTTGTATTTTTCTTTTTCTTTCTCAAGCGAAAGTATTTTCTAAATGAAACAGAATAAAGAGTAGGTGTTAGTCTATGCATCAAATGCATTAGCAATTTTACAGTAGTTTGAGATGATCTGAGCAGCAGGGTCTAGTGGAAGGTGTCCTTGCCCGTGGCAGGTGGGTTAGAACTAGGTGATCTCTAAGGTCTCTTTCTACCCAACCCATTCTATGACCTTATGATTCTATGATGCTCACTTTCAAAGTTCTCCCTTAGCCTTTAATTAGCTGAGAAAATTACTTTTAACCCAAAATAGACAATACTGGAGCGATCATCTGAAATATTTCAAGTGATAGTAAAACCAGTCTGAAATAGATGAAACAAGGGAGAACGCAAAGAATCAAGTTTCACAGGCTTAGTAGGTACTCAGTTTTGCATATGAATAAAGATCACTACAGTATATGAGCCTTAAAACAAAAGCAGTACAAGAACTCCAAAACACTTCCAGCAAAGAGGTTGGTGCTACATTTCTTAATATATTTCTTAACGTATTTGGTAGCTTTTGGGAAGCAGCAGAGCCTTCCTGCAAACTACATGACAGTGAGTTACAGAAGAGTTATAATAAAGCATTCATTTATGCTTTATTATAGGAGAAGATTTATTAAAGGAGAAGGATCGTGGTTTTCCATGTTATCTGGCCCTGTAGTTTCAAAATGTGCTTTAGTAGATATTTTCAACGTGCACTCTTTTTCCAGTAGGCCTCCAGCAGAGGTAATCATTACACGCAGTTAGTACTGCATTTTAGATGCCATGGGGCTCTGCATGAACTTCAGATGTGATAGCATTTAATTCTGCTGAGAAAGGCTGATGTTGAAATCCTGCATGTTGACATCAAATCATTAGAAAGAGAAACTGAAAACAAGTGATTTTGAGAGAGCCTCAATTAGGGAGTGGTTGAACACCACTACTCACTAAAATTAAAAGAGTGACACCAAAGAGTATCCGGTGTATCAAACACGGCGGTGATTTTGCACCTATTTTTCCTAGTTCATAGGAAACCAGTATGACATCAAGCAAACAGCAGACACCAACAGACTCAGCAAATACACTGAGGAATCTAGCCAAAACTGTGCATGAGCTGCCCAGCCATAGCTCATCCTTGGCTTAGGACTTCTCAACTGACATTGTGGCACAGACACATGACAAGCCCTTTTGTTAAAAAAAGTGGCCTAGAAATATTAGTGTGCCTAGTCCACATTAGTTGTATCCTTTTCTAGAGTCCATCTAAAGTTTCCCCGTCCTTCTGGGAATCCTGACCAGCTGTGACTAGGTCACCTATTAAGTCTTGAAGTTCTCTCTCTGCAGCCACAGGTTTACCTCAAGTGGAACAGTCACATAGACATACAGATGCTTCAATACCTTGCAGTGTCTTAGTTTCTGCTCTTATCTGCAATGGAAGAATAATGTAACAACCCAATTACAGTTTCATTTACCTATAGCTGAGTGGGAGCTTGACAATTCAATTCAAACAAACACTGTGCACTTTTTGGCATGTTCTTAATCAAATGTTTTCAAACGTTAAGTTCTTTGCAGGAAGTGCTTAAAATACTTCTCTGAGACGTGTTCTATTGGACACATGAGGCCAGGTCTTAATGGACTAACTGGCACCTCTGACCTCAAGTCTTTGTATTTACCAGCCCTGTCAGATGAGTGCGATTTTATTAGCTCAGCTGTCATTGAAAAATATCTGAGAACGAAAGTGTGAAACTAAAAGTTTGTCTGGAGTGTCTAACACTACTAAACCAGTTGTGACATCAAAAGTTTTGAGAGGAAAGGTGGGGCTCCTGCTCCCGAGGCCGAGTGCCGTATCCGTGGGACCCGGCCGCGCTGGCTCGGGGAGAGCCCGGCTCACCTGTAGGAGCTCGCTCCTCTCCGGGTCCGTCATTTTGCCTTTGCCTATGGTCACTTCCTCCGTGGATTTCCGCGGGGCAGCGCCCTCCCTCTTACCCTTCTCGAGCCCACTGTCAGCTCTGGCGTTGCCCGACTTCAGGCCCCCCTTGCCAATAATTCGATCTATGGCGGTCTTAGCGTTCATCTTTAGGCGCCTGTACAAACCGAATGAGGCGCTACGGAACAGCGACCCCTTCTAGCGGGCAGGACAAGGCTTCCGACAGCTGGAGGCGAGCGCAGGCGGCGCGGGCCTTCCCGGATCCCGCGGGCTCAGAGGGGCCGCGAGTCACGGTGCGGGGCACGGCCCGGTGCGGGGCACGGCACAGCGGCGGCTCCGTCCGGCCCCGGCCCGTGCCGCTTCCGGGAGTTTGAATCCCGCGGCTCCGCGTCGTCACTTCCGGGGTTTCCGGATGGTCCCCGCGGGGCGGTGGCGGCAGGGGCGGTGTCCCCTCGTGTCACCGCCCCCTCGTGTCACCGCCCGGCCGGTGCCGTCCCTCCCTCCGCTGCCGGGGCTCTCAGCCGCGTGTCAGCGGCGGTGCTTGGCCAGCAACGGGATGCCGGAGGGAGGAGCAGGGCGCCGTGTCGCTCGGGTCGAGTCTGCAGGGCCCGCTCAGTGCTGTCTCTTACGTGTCTGTGTCCCCGTTCCTCCCTGAACACGTGGGGTTTTTCTTCTCCAGAAATCCTCTCCATCTACCCCAAATCTAATAGTTTTAGAAATTACAAAGTAAGCTAGGATAGGTCTCATGTGACCGTGTAAAAACTAGGCTGAACTGCGCTGACTTGTGACTCCTTTTGCTCCATCTTGCTGGCTTCCCCTCTCCTCTCTCCTTGGGGACCCCGGGACACGTGTGACAGTAGCGACGTGAACCTCTCGGGCTGTTACTTCTGCTCACAGCTGAACTAAGTCTGAGCGCGTGGGAGCTCAGCGCTCTTGTGTTTGTCATATAAGTGTTACCTAGTTCATGTTACAGGAGTGTTTGTGCACCTGTTTAAGACACAACATTCATATGCCTCCAAACGAAAAAGAGAGTCTTGTCACTTTTAATTTCTTTTTTGCACGCATTTCCTTAATACTTTTTAATTTTTAGTTATGGATACATATTTCAATAATTCTACGATAAATCTACTATATCCAGGATGTTCCATGACGAAGCTGCAGTGTCGTTCCAGAATGCAACAGGAGGGGGAGGACTTACACTGTTTTTTGGGATCGTCTCCAGTTTCTGACTAGGCTGGCACGGAGACAAACCAAAAGTATTTGCGAACAATGAAGTTCTAAAAATTAGGGGGAAAAAATATAAGCCATCGTGAAATTTCATACCTTTCATACCGAGAGGCAGATGTGGTTTAGATCGAGTTCTAGAGTCGTGCTTAATGTTCGTGCTGCTTAACGCTTATTCTTGCCTTGGTTTCTGACGAGAGATTTATCACGCAGTATAAGAATAAACGCACCAGCAAGAAACCTGAATTTTTGCAGTGTGCCCTTTCTGCTACAGGATTTCACTAGCGAGAGCTCTTTCTGTGCAGCAAGACAGAACCTGGTGTCAATTTACAGGACTGGTTTTTTTCCCAGAGCTTTGAGTAGCTAGTCCGTCATAGATCCACCCATAGACCTCCTTTGCTGTAAACCAGTAATTCCCTGCCTCCTCTTCCTGCTAGCATTTCAGTCCAGAAGTTAAGGACTGTGAAACTGAAGATTTAATTCCTTCGGTAGTAGTCAACATTTAGGCAAGAGGGAAACAATGCTTCGGGTGATTGTGGAATCTGCTGCCAATATCCCTAAAACCAAGTTTGGGAAACCAGATCCTATCGTTTCTGTTATTTTTAAAGGTAAGCAAAACTGTCATGAATGTAGCCAGGGAAGAAGTTTTGTAAAAGATAGTGCCCTTTGTAAGTATCTGAAAATCTAGGAAATCATGTTTTCCTGAAATTACATCTGATGTAATTTTAAGGAAGAGCTTTTAATTAGAGACAGGAGTTACCTGAATGAAGTTTGAATAGGGTGGAGCACATTGGTCTGTTCTGAGCAGCTGTGCTTCTGTTTCAGGATCCACATTTTACAAGTTTTTCCAAAGGATTAACCTGTTGCTTTAAAAACAAATCTAATTGCGTAAATGAACCCACTTTTAATTCTGATATTGAAGATTACTTTGTTTTCCATCTGAAAAATCATTCCTGTCTTGATTACTTTGAACAGGCACTGCTCACTGTCACAAACATATAATAAAAATGTAATTTATTGTTGTTACAAGTAATATATTGAAAACCAGTAGTACTATTTCTGAAGGTATTTGATTTTATTTTAATTTGGTCTGGGGTTTTTTTTGGTTGTTGTTGGTTTTTGGTTTTTTTTCACAAACAGAATTGCACATCAAAATTTTGCCTGTTGAGATTATTTAATTACAAGATTTTAAAAGGAAACTGTATTTTTCACTTTCATTGCTCATCAGTTATATATAAAAAAAGGAGAAGACTGTGATAAAATTAGCATTGATATATAAAGCTAAGTATGTTTTAGAGTATACTTTACCTGTTGCCAACATTACCTCACTTGGCTAGACTAGAGGAACTTGATTTCTAGTATTGATTTATCTTTAAGGTGCCAAAACCTTTAAGCAATTTTGGATCATGTAATACATCAAACCAAACTGTGACAAACAGGCGTCTTATCTCCTGGTGACCTGGTTTCCTAACTGTGTACTGAAATCCAAATGGTATTTTAAAGTGTGAAAAATCCTCGCAGGAGTTTGTCACCTTTAGAAACCAAATCTGAAATCATGACAGCTGTAGGCTGAAAAAGGATGAGGCACTACACATGCAGAATCTTAACTTTCAAAGTAACAAGTCTTCAGATAAATTTATTTCAGCATCAGAAAGATGTGAAATCATTCCATTTCCTTTAGTTTCCTCCTTTTTTAAAGGTTTGTCTTTTTTTTTTAACCACCCTATGTGTTAGAGCAAGTGGCAGAGCCTGTCTCAGTAGCTTTTAGAACTTCATAATTGCTAAAATATGATTTTACTTGCCCTGCAAAAAGTGAATTTACTGTAATTTCTCTGGTTTGTTTCCCATTCTGCTACTTCTTAAGTATCCATTTTCTCTTTCTAGTTCCTTGTCTCTCTTTGCTTTCCTGCCAGTTTTGCCTTTCTGTGTTGCCTCTGTTCCTGCAGTTTCAGACTCCAGAGCCGGTTTATGCCCTCCCTTCTTTATGCTTAAGTGTCTGTTTAATCCCCTCCTTGTAGACTTTTCTTCTGTATGCTCTAATGCAGTTCACTTTTACCTAGAAAATAGAAGTTACAGATTTTTTTTCTTCATTGCTTGATTTGTTTTTCAGTCCTTCAGTTATCCAAACACAGGAATTGGACAACAGATATTAAAGGAATTAATTTATATTTATCCTTTATGTACTAGAATTGGGATTTTTAATGTTCCCAAACATGCTTAACCAGTGTCAGCTTCATAATTGTGACAGGTTTTTAGTGGGATATTTAATTTCTCATTATCCTGCCACTTCTATTTATGTGATTTTACTACATACCAACAGTCTGATTTTTTGCTTCCTGTCCAGAGTGATTCAAGTGGGACAGAAAATACCAGGCTTTTACCAGCTATTAAGCAGCTCTGATTTAATTTGTAAGTGGAGTGCCTGGTTACCAAGTGCAAGGACAGAGTCATATCTGAAATATGTTTGACTTCTAGCTGTTTATGTTTATAGATGGTTTTTTATATACACTGCTGATTCCTCCCTTGTCCTGTTAATGTGTAGAGATAGGAAACCAGTCTTATTTTGGGAAGAATATGTCAAAGGGCATTCATCTTTAATTTTAGTCCCCACCCAGTGTAAATCCTGGGGGACATAAAAAACACATTTGGGAGTGCATGTTCTAGACTGGGAAAAACTTAAGCATTTGCAGAGCTATGGCCATGGTCCTGCAGGACATTTTCATGTTCTTGTTTGACTCTGGAGTATTCTTGGTGAAGTCTTAGTGAACAGCACTCACTTGACAGAAAATTGCTGTGGAAGTTGGCATTTCTAGAGCAGTATTTGGTCAAATTTTAATTTACAGGGCCTTTGCTGATGTCAGATTCAATAAATTTAAGCCTCCCATAGAAACAGTCTTTCAGTCTCAGACCTTTACAGCCATGCTGTGAAGAAAAGACTCATGATCCTGTAACTGTTACTATAAAAGGACTGCAAATGTTTTATACGTTAAGACATGTAAGTTAGTATGGTTTCATCTATGGATAGAATAGATTTAATCCAATTTTTTTAACTAAGCTGGTTACAGACTAGGCAGTTAATATAATTGTTACAGTGATATATATTAGCTGCATATTAGGAGGAAATAGGCAGCTGTTTCTGTTCTGATATAGCAGAGGAGTTTTGTGCAAGCATTTCCCTTTTTTTTTTTTTAACACATTTATATTCAGTCCAATGGGATGGAACTTTTATTTACTTTAAGAAAAGCTCACAGTTCAAAGAGAACTACACCCTGAGAGTAAACGAATATCGCTATCTGGAACTGGGTGCTGTTCTTGCAGAATTCTGAGTTTTTCACTCAACATGAGACAATTCATTGGTCAAATTAATATAAAAAAACTGTTGCCATTTGCTAAACTGGCACTAGGTGATGATGATTAAATCAGTGTAATAATTTTGGTTTGTTAGATTCTCATCTCAGTGTGTAAAAATTGATTCAATTGCTTGTATGTGCAGTCAATGCCAGGATATTTAGTGGTTTAACCATTTGTTTTGGCTGCCTCATTCCACTTTATGCAGTAAAAACTGAGGTGAAATGGCATTTAATTTGATTAATCCAACTTGATTCCATTTGTGCTTAATCTAAGAGCTTTCCAGCAGGCCTGCAGGCCTGCAGTAGTTCAAAGCTATTTTAGTTTATATTTCAGTGTGTGAAAGAAAATAGTTTTAGAGTGTAATTATTCACTGGATTTAAATTTTCTGTTTTGCAGAGAGTTAAATTATCTAAATTTAATTTCCAGGGTTTTGGAGGTCTGCCCATTTGATCCTGCAATTGCTGCCATCATGCAAGCTTAATTCTCCTTTGACAAGAGTTTTATGGGATACTTAGTTAACTGAAATGTGATACTGTCTTAAATCTTAGACTTAGGACTGTTGTAAAAGATAATGTTTGCTTCTGCTATTCCCCACCTGCTCATGTTGATTAAAATGCTAGTTATAATAGGAAAAAAATTAAGATGGAAACATTAAGTGTTTTGCTATACTGTGATCTTTTAAATGATCAACAGTTATTGTTTAAACAGCTCATCTTAATTTTTTTTTGGACACTGAGCAATTAAATTCTTATTACAGTCATTTCCACCTGAGAATATTAACTAGCATGTTATAATATAAGGTGGTATGGTGCCTCCACCAAGATAAAGCAAATAGTGATTTCTTCTACAGTACCACTGTTACTGTAGTTAGTTTTTAAAGAAACGAGTGTAGAGTGTTTTATCTGTATCCACTATAATTTCTTATTTCATGGTAGGGCCACACAAAAAATGGTGACTTGCCCTGTTGCACAATTTATCCTGATGTGGTTTAGTCTTGGTTGCTATAGCTGCAATCATTACCAGCAGAGGAAAACAGCCTGAGGAGCTGAAACTTTTGTGAACTCCTGGAATAACTGAGAAATCCACCTCACCTGGCTTGGCAACAGGGGTTTTTGATTGGAAGAAGAAAGAGCTTTGCCAAGAGCTTAAAAACAAATACCACTACCACCTAGTGCATTAAAATACTGATATAAGTGTAATAAAAAAGAAGTCAGTAAAGAGACAAGAATATATGCAACGTATTTCCTTGAGGAATGGGAATGTTGTACTCTGACTAAAATTACAACTAAAACCCAAGGTAAGCTGTGCTTCCCGGTGTTTTTTCATCCAGCTTTCAGACAGATGCATAACAGAAAAATGTTTTTTTCTCAGTGTAATTTATAATATGCATATTAGTGGAAACATAAACTTGCTTTTGTGAAAATGGATAATTCAGAGTAGAAAATTTAGCACCTTGTCAAGAGTTGTTTTGACTGTTGTTCAAGCCAGGTCTCACCTTAGAGAGTTACATTTTAGCTTAGGCAGGGATCATAGGACTTTTATCCATTACTTCCATCAGAATCAGGTCTGTAATTTACTATCCTCTTTACAAACAGCTGTAACTGTTCCTTTTTTTCACTGGCAGTGAAAACATCTTTTCATCTCCCATCTTCAGGAGGGACTTGGAGTATCAGTGCCCAACCCCAGATATTCTGGGATACCCAGTTTTGAAAATGCTTTGTCTCTTATTAGATAGCATAAAGTTGAATTTCTCTCACTAGCTTGGTAATTAGTGCTTTGTTCTGCAAAATGTCAGGCCACAGTATGGTATGTTATGAAAGCTCTTTCCTTTGTCCTACAACATGAGTCAATATCCTGTATGAATTGTAGACAATTCCTGTTACATAAATGGGAGTCAGTTCTTGTAATTTGCAGCATGGGCTGATTTTTTCAGTACATCCCACTCTCATCCAATAAAAAGAGCCACCACAGTTAGCAAGCCTGACTAGTGGGTATATGAACTTGCCCATTTGGCGTATCTTTACTCTTGCTTCCCAGGCTAAGTACAGTCATAACTTCACATACCAAAAATGCAATTATCTTTACTGGAGTCTTTAAAGAAGTGGAGTGTGTCTAAAGCTTCGATTTCTTGTGGTGGCCGAGCATTTCGGAGATCAGCAGCTGCTTTACACCCTGTACTTAAATATGCTTGTTATCACTAATATATGCAATCTCTGTTTAAAGAGCTGTGTGTTTGTCTGTGCTCTTTTGTGCTTCTGAGTGTCAAAAGACTTGTCCTCCATTGGAGCTAGAATTGTAACTGAACAGGAAAAATAATGCCAAGCTATGTTTAATTTGTACCACTTCCCACATTCTCATGATTTGTAGCTTGCCCAAGTGCAAATTTTACCATGAAGTATGGAAAATTTGCAATTTTTGTAATTTTTAGGCTACAAGTAAGTTCAGTGAAGTCATATCTACATAACCTCTGAAAACCATTTTTTCCAGGAAGGATTGCATTTCCTTTTACATGCATGTGTATTTCTTCTAATATTTGCTCATTTAAACCAGACAGTGCTGACACTGTAAGCATATCTCCTTAAGATTTTTTTCAGTGTGATTTTATTCCACAGCTAAACATTCAAAAATATTTTGTAACTCAAATATGGTAAATATGTAACACATTTTCTCTACTACTTTCAAAAGTAGTGCTTTACTGCTATCACTTAGAGGTTACTGTTTGGTTTGATATCTCCAAGTCTTTCAGTCTATTTTTTCATCATTATTGAAGGTGAAGCTAAGGGTCATAAAAGGTTACGAAACCTAAATATTTATTTTACTTTTTGGAAATACAACTAGCTATGTTTAATCAAAACAATAAAAAGCCTCAGCTACTAAAATTGCCCAGGGGACTTCTTGGTTGTAAAACGTGCAATTTCTGGAAGAGGTAAAAAGAATTGGAATATTTGGTTTAAAGTTCAAGCCCTCTTTAGAAAAGTGAAAGGAAAAAATATATTTTTGTAGTGCTTTAGCAAAAACAATTAATCATGCTTTGTTTGTATTTGCAGATGAAAAAAAGAAAACAAAGAAAATTGAAAATGAACTCAATCCTGTTTGGAATGAGGTAATTTTTTAAAAAATAAATCCTTGGTCATTTTAAGACAATGCTTGTAAAGTCATTAAGTCAGTTTCAACAGCTGAGCATGTTGTTGGAAAGGAGATCTAGTGCTATGTGTTCTTTCAAGGTGTTAGTAAATGCAGGTGAATGCATCAGCTTGCACCATATATTACAATTTATTAGCAATGTGTTAATGTAAAATTAGATGGATAACTGATGAGTTTGTGGCCTGGTTTTGTTCCCACTTTCTTTCGATCAAAATGATACTGAGCCATGGGAACATAATGGGATAATTTATTACGTACTAGGAAAACCATAAAGAATTAAAAGAAATTATGTATTGAAAGTCCTCATGGTTTATTTGTAGGTCTAGTCTTATGTTGCATCTTCAGGAATATTTTTCTTGGGGAAAATGTTTTCTTGGCAGTGTTTTTTCACAATGATAAATGAAAGTTAAAGATTTTTTCTTACATTTTGTAATTAGAATTATAAAGAAAGGGAACACACAGCTATTTGTTTAAATTCAATAGCAACTGAGTTCAGCCAATATTGGAGGGGATTAATGTCAGATATTATGAATTATAAGACAATATATATGCTAGTGTGAGGAAGTGGAAATGTAAAAGCAATGATGGTTCACCATTAAATGATTTAATTGTGCTATTGTTGCTAGTAATTAGCAAATCACATACATGCTATGAGCATTTTTTACTTTACTTTTGCAAATGTAAGCTGGATTTGGTCTCTCACTAAATGCAAAATTTATTTCTGAATAATTTTGTTGTATCTGCTACTCTGCTGTTAATTTTTATTGTCATAATTTGGGTTTGGTCTTTTTTTTTTTTTTTTTTTTGTTCAGATTGTTGAATTTGACTTGAAAGGAATTGCTCTGGATAATTCATCTTCCCTAACAATTATTGTGAAGGATTTTGAAACAATTGGACAAAACAAGTATGTTCCTTCTTTCCCTCTCCCTACCCACTCCCACGCCAGTATTAAACACAACTTTCAATACAGAAGTACAGGGGGAAAATGGAACTGATAGCTGATGTTTGCTGTGCTCTCCCTTTTCTGTCCTTTCTGTCAATGCCAAGTAGTGTTCTCTGTTACTATTCTGAAAGGAAGTATGATCATGTCATCTTTTCTTTTTATTTCATGGCAGATTTTATGTGTCTTAGGCAAACATTCATGTTTACTCATAGTAGCCCAGTTCCATTGTTAGCTTTTCTTTACTACTCTCTGCCTCCTCCCAACATGTGGATTCTGGTTTTCACAATACTCTAACAGCTCTGTCATAAAATCACTGTGAGTCAAGACAGTGCCCTCAGGTCTCTCATTCTTGAGATTCCTCCAGGTCAGTTAGGCAGGAATATATTGCATGCCTCTGACTTTAGGGAGATCTCAAAACTTGAGATAGGAAAGCTTATCAGTAGTCAGAATTTTGTAATGGACTTTATAATGCATCAGAAAATAAAGGAAAGTGATTATCTGAAGCACCTAAAATGTTGCACCTCTGTGCATGGGTTCAAAGTTAAGCAGTCATGTGGTTGATTTTCTTCAAATTGTATTTTTAAATATCATCTAGACTCATATTTGTAACTTTTAACCCCTAGCTTGTGCAAATGCCTGTTTGTTTTGCTTGGGTTTATGCACAGAAAGTTGTTCATACCAAAGGCAGAGTAACACCTTCAAAGTAATGCTCTTTGAAAATAGATCCTCAGTAACATCCTCATATTTGCAACGTGTGATGTGTTTGGAAGGGATATTGGCAGGGAAACAGGATAAGGGGGTGAGAAGTGAGAAACACAGGAGCAGGCATTCTGATTTTAACATGGTAATAGGAAATAGCATCTTGTAGTTCTTTTAAGGACACAAAGCACTGTAACAACAGAAGAAATTTGATATTTTGAACATTCACATTTAGGTGAAAGGAGGGAATGTGGAATAAGTTTCTCACCTACCAATTGCATGTATGCATAACCTGTATTTCTGTAGAGTTACTGATTCTATTTCCTGAGTTGGGAGAGATTTAGGACTGACACATCACAGATTTGCTACTTTTTCGTGGTATCCTCTTTTAATACTTAAGAAAAAGTCTATAGCTAGATACATGTCTGAAGTGCTGCAGCATTTCAAAACAATGCTCAGTGGAAGAGTGTGCAAATAACACTCCCATGGTTTGTCTGCATGCTAGTTCAGGATTGGAAAGGTGAAGCACAGTGCCTATCCAAGGTCCTTACTACAGAGAGCTATTCTAATGACAGTTTAAGAAACCCAGTGTTTGCTTCTGACATTCACAAGTAGACCCATTAACTTGGGAGCTGTATGAGGTGTCTAAGCTAAGTGGGATTTGAGTTGAAATCAACGGTCTTCCCTTTAGAGATTCATGGGTTTATATTTTTTATTTTAAAATCTAGATTTAATTTGGATTTAGTTTTTGAGTGTAAAGAACATGTCTAGAGGCCTCTGTTGCCTGAGAACAAGGAATGAGAAGAATCTACACCATGTCTTTGGCTCTATTTTCTTTCTTCTGTAGGAAAATAAGCAGTGGGGATTGCTGTTGTTACATTCAAGGTAGTGACAACTTTTGTTCAAATGTTCCGCTGCTGTCTGTCTGTAGGCCAGAAGCAGAGCCTTGTGTTTCTCAGGCCAGCCTCCCTCCCTGGCTGCTCACTCACAAAGCTCCTGGCCAGCACACACTCTGCTGGTCCATGCACTTTTAGTCCTGACTAGTTGCAGACACCTGGTCTGTTGCTAAGCCCAAGAGGTGACTACAGAACCTGTAGAGCAACAGAGCAGAATATTGCAATATAAGATATTATTTGTTCCTGTTCCTAAAAGCTGATATAATTGTTCATCCAGTCTGTTTTTAAACATGCTGGAGGAGGAGTACGGTGGATGTTATTCTGCTTTTGCACTGTGCCAAGGCACTGAACTCATTGCTTTGGCATGTTTCTGTAAATTAAGCCTGAAAGAACATTTGGATATTTTTCCATTTCTTTGTTTTCCAAGAGAGAAAATTTACTGCTTCATTTACAGGATCACTAAACTTTTGCAGATAGGTTAATGAGTGCTCTTCATGAAGAAAAGTCACAATAATTGGAAAAGATAAATAAAGCAAACCACTGTATACAGACAGAACATCATAGGAATAAAGCAGAGGACTCATATGATTCATGCTTAGTTAGATTTTCCAGCATAAAGATGTTTGAAAAGAGAACACATCTGTTGTCTATTACATCTAATACTGTTAGTAGAAAGATTTCAAATTCTCAGAACACAAATCTTTCTGCAGTTAAAAAGTCCCAAAAACCTCACAGTAATGTCAGTTGTCCCTGTGAAGTTAAGAGAATGAGCAGGGATTATGTGTTTTCCCATGTCCTTTGTGTAGTTAGTAACCTAGTGAGACAGGAAAAACAGATTGGGCACACCCTTTGCTCTAACAGAAAAATGCAGCTACAAATGAGCAGTGCAGCAAATTATTTAATCATTACTAAGGATTTCTCATAGTTAAATAATTTCCAGATTGTTTAAATCCTCCTACAGCTGTACCCTTTTGTGTGGACTCTTTTCCACATCAGCGTGACTGTACATATTTGCAGGATTTCCTTGCATCCACTGTATGCAAGATCCAGACAGCTTAACACTCAGTTTTGAGCTTCTCTTTCTTGTTCAAAACTGTATCCATGTTTTGTTTCTTTTTTAAAGCTTGTTCTTGCAAAGAGTATTATCAAATAAGTAAAGATAAAATAGAGGTTTTTCATAAAAAAATAATTAAACATAGCAGGAATAACAGAAAGTGGGTGTTGGCTCTTGTAGCATACTCTAAAATGAAATATACACACTGAGAAAGAAAGGTTGAGTATAGTAATTGTAACTGCAGCGTAGAATCAAGTTGCTGATGAGGATAATAAATATAAACCTCTGCCAAAATATACCCTTAAAAATAGATGAAAATAATTTAAATGCTTGACTCTTCAGTAATTTAAACCTTGGGGCTTCCAGTAGAAGTAGCATGTAAGCAGCTAGAGGACACGATAGGCTGAAGAATTTAGTATATATTGCTACCTTCAAACCAAGAGGAATAATAAAATGGTTTGTACTGTGAGTTAGCACTTCCTGATCCAGACATGGGTGTGAAGTTTCACTTCACTTGGTTATTTAGGCAGCTAACAGGAAGTGCTAACCACAGCACTAACGGATTAATTAGCTTTGGCACAAATGCAACTCAGTGTTTAGTGGTTGGTCATCAGTAGTTCATTGATTTCATGCTTATAAACTAGGTATTTTCCTTTGATCACTGTGGGGAAGCTGTTGTAGGCCTGGTAAGGTTGAAAATTAGCTTCTGAATAGGGACTTTGCATTTATTTTTGGTGCCATCTCCAGTGGTAGACCAGAATGTTTAAACTGCTTGCAGATTTACTCCTGCAAAGCTGGAAAAGTTTAAGAGACCAGACTGATTGGGCATTATGCCTGTGGAAGTCTTAGGAATGGCCAAAAAGGTACTTAAACATTTAAGAAACAATATTAATTTGCTTTGGTCTTCTACTGAAACAGCTGATGAATGAAAGGTCAGAGGATGCATTAAGCTATTCCAGTAGCAGAAACTGTCGCACTTGATGGTGTCAAGAGACTAGTGTGACCTGGAATTAAATGGGCAAATGTTGATCTGCTCAGGCAAGAGGAAGAAAGCTGGAATAGATCCAGCAAGGAACAGTGTGCTTTGATGATGTACAGGTGGTAGAAAGTCTTTTCAGCTGTGCTGGAAGGAAAGGATTCCTTGTCATCTTCTAAGTCATAACTTCAGATGGAGGTCACATACAATCGTGCCTGAAGGTAAAAAGTCTTCAGAGTTCAGAGGAACCCAGCAACTTCACAGTAGCCATGCAGGGAACTGGAGTCTAGTTACCTGTCAGAGGGAAGTATAGAAGCAGACCTTGCAGCACAGCACTGAACATCAATGAACTGGTGATGGACATGATCTCCCAACAGCTCCTGAGATCTGATGTAGCTGACTTAGCCCAAAGATTAGACCTGAGAGAAGCATGTCAGAAAAAAGACTTTCTCTAAGACCTGTACAAAAGTGACAAAGATGAGACCTAAGGATGACTTTGAGGCATTCCTTGTTACTTTGGAATGTATTAGTTCAGTTGTTGGGTAGCTGTATGATCAAAACCAGGCTGGACATAGTCATGGGTAACCTGTTCGAGCTGACTAAGCTTGAGCAGAGGCACTGGACAAGATGATCATGAGTGATTCCTTCCAACATCATCAGTTCTGTGCTTCTGATAAGGGAGGGGTGAAACATCCCAAATCCAGTGAGCAGGACAACTTTTGGAAAGGCAGAATAGTGCCCAAAGCTTAAAATTTGGTTAAAGTTTAGAAGTTGACTAAGAGAGTTTATAGATTGAATATTAAATTTCTCAGTCTCATTAGAGTGGAAAAAGACTGGAGGCTGTTGTTGCTCAACCTGCTAAAGGAGGGGGAAATAAAGGCCTGTAGATAGAGAGGCAATGTATAGAGGCAGCTGGTTGCAAGCAAGAAGTCTATGTAACTGATTCCCTCTTCAATCTGCTGAAGGTGATCACTATTTTAAAAATGGTTACTATGCATTCAGATGTGTGCAGTTATCATTTGTACAGGGCAGATGAGGATGTAGAAATGGAAATGTACAGTGGAAAATTTGAAAAGCACTACAGGTGAATGGCAGTTCTTGAGTTAATGTCACCAGATAGGAGGGTGTGGTTGCTGAAACATTCATCCTGCTGATTTGAGATTACTTTGGATGGCTTCTGAATTGTTTTGAAGTCACTTCATAAGCTCCAGTAAGCTTATATCAAATCAAAAGGTCAAGTCTATATAAATTTTCTACAAATGTGCATAGGAAAATATTTTCTTTCTCTTTTTTCCCTTCTATGGCACCTCAAAATATGTAAGTTTCTGCAGCTGAACAAAAGTTGTGATGTGTAGTACCTGGAAGATATATTTGGAGGAAATGGATGTTTTATGCTTAGGTATCCTAATGTACTTTGCAAAAAATTAATTTATGTTCTCGTAACACAGTATGCACGAGTAGCTATAATAGTGCTCTTGCTCCATGTGAAAAAATACCCTTGCATCCTTAGCTGCTCCATGAATAAGCTCTGTAACTTCAGGGGACCTCAGGTTCCTTGTGTACAAATCTTTTTTCCGCTTTGGCAGCAAATCTGGTATTTTATTTGTGACACATGATCTTTGAAATATTTACAGGGTAAAATTATCTTGGTTTTTTCATTGAAAAAAATCTCAGTTATTCCAGTAATCCACTTCATTATGGGAGTAAACTGCTACTACATACCATGGGAATGAAATACAGTGCCAGGTATCATGAGACCAGTACCACACTAAGAAATTTTGCCTAAAAGTAGTCTCTTGGGCTAAAAGTACATGCAATTTTCATCTTTCTGGGAGGGGGTGGGAGTAGCAGACGCAGTCCCAAAGTAGGCAGAAGTAGCTCAGAAGAGTCTATCACATGTTAGATCCCTCTGAAACCTTCCTTTGATAGACTGCTCTAGAGCCATTAGAAACATTCTGAGAATTTAGAAGCGAGAAGATGAACCTGTTCCAAAATGCAGAATATGAGCAAGAAGATTAATTTTGTGATTCTCTAGTAAGCACATTGATTGCATTTGTTCTGTATCACTGTTTTCATTACAAAGACATGGATTTGTCTGGTTTTGTGTCTCTTTTTATGTAGTACAACAGCTATTGTACCTAGTTTATGTTCACTACTTCTCACCTGAGAGTTTGCAAATCTGTAGGGAAAGGAATTTTTATATCCTTTAGTTTACCAATGAGAATTCAGTGGTGGAAATAAGTGACATTGCTGTTGAAAGTTATACACACAAGATTATTTTCAAAAATACGTGAAAAATAATTTCATTTTTTAACCTCTTTTAGGTTAAAGCTGTGGCTGCCATAAAGAACACATTTGAGTGTAATGAAACAGAAATTAAAAATTAGCAGTACACAATCATTACATGGCATTTGCAACGGTCTTTTGTTGTACTTTGAGTTTTCAAGTCATGGCTGGAGTTACTTGGTTGACTAACAGATGGTAGCAAAAGAAAAATGGGAACCTCTGTTTGATGTGTATTTGCATTCTAATAATGATTTTATTTAATTTCAGATTAATTGGCAGTGCATCTGTAGCACTTAAAGATCTTGTAGGTAACCAAAGCAGATCTTTTCCCTTCAAACTCATACCTCTACTGAATGAAAGGGGACAAGAAACTGGAGTGAGTCACTTACATTTTCTTATTTTACTGTATTCTTGATCAAAATGCTCCAGCATGCATCCAGGGCTAATATCACTTTAATTCTTGGAAATGTCTAGCAACAGTTCCAGACAGAGGAAATTTATAACCAGAGATAATTGAGTCTATACAATTTTGTTTTCTCTGTACATTTTATGTATTTGTATATATGTGTTATAAATACTATGGACCACGGAGTATGCATGGAAATCAGACTGATGTTGAAGAAGTGCATTTTCCAAGTACCAGATGGGGTTCCCATATGCACCTTTTTTGCCATATGCTTTGTAGCAGCTACCTATGTCATTGCACTGACTCTGGAAAGCACATGATCATGTACACGTTCACTGCCAGCTCCCTTCAGAAAGTACACAAGAACTTGCTTGACTTGATTTAGCACATGTTTAGATTTAAATGGTTATTAACTTAGTTATTAATTAAGTAGGTTTTGGAACCTGGGACCTTACTGTGTTTGTGCAGTGTAGCTTTTAAGGCACTTCATGCTGCATTCTAGTACACTCAGTCATGAGAGACTCTTAAGTGTAATTTCAGTCTCTCAGCAGCTGCAGTTTAATATCATGATTAGTTGGTCACAGGGTTGGGCTTTTTTTGCTGACTCCTCAGGTTACTCTGGCAACTAGTAATAATAATGGTTTGTTCAATAATCCAAAACCACAGTCAAGCACAAAAAAGACAATTCTATAATTAGAATGGAAAATTACGTGTTGTTTTTCTTCCAGGATGGAGATATGAGCAAGCAATTAGAGAAGCCAGATAGGAAATTTTACTTATGGTTCAGACTTGTTAAGTTGTTGATGAGATAGTGTTGTTCTCTACTGCCTTTGTTTTTCTGTCTGCAAATTTAGGATGTCACCTTGTCTGCCATGAATATTGTGGAACTAAAACTAACATTTGTAGAACATCTTGCATGCTTGTATTGTGACAGATTTTTCTAAATATAAACACAGCGACTCCATTTCTTAGATTATTATTTTAGAACCTAGTCCATTAGCTGAAAATGTGTAATCTTTATTGTTTGTGTATATAGCTTAATAATAGTTTATTAATTTACTAGTAACTGAAACATTACAGAACTGTTGTGCCCATGAATAGTTAACTGTTCATGCACAGTGTTAGAACAACTTACTGCTTTAAATCAACTGTTGTGAATACTGTGGGCTACATAAAAAACTATTTCTCTATAGGCGACAATTGATTTGGTGGTAGGATATGAGCCACCAGCTGGACCTGCAAGTCCAACTGATCCGGGAGGGACCAGTGCACAGGAAGGTATTTCATCCTTTTCTCAGAACATTTTTGTTAAAAGCTCTAGGAGCTGTTTAAGGTAAGGCAAGAGGGTGACTCAGCAGCGCTGTTCACCAGAAGCAAGCATGTCAAGACTGCCATATAGTTATTTCAAAGAAATTAAGGATGATTCAGAAGCTAAGAAAAAAATTGGCATTTCCTGACATAAAATGGATTTTAGCATAATTTTCTCTATTTGTTTAAAAACTTTTCAAAATGGCTTTTGTTTAGGAAAGAAAGGTTTTTGAATGCTCAAGGAATCAGTAATTATCTGTGGCAATTCTAGGGCTAAGCAAAAAGCAATGTTCCATCTATTACTTTCAATGTCAGGGAGCTTGGTGAAAAAATTTTCTTGATTAATTAAACCTCTTTTCCCTTGTAGAACAATTAAGTTCTGGAAGACACTGTTTTATATTAGGTTGATATTTGACTAGGCAATGAAATACTATGATCAGTAGGGAATATTCTTTAGTCTCTCTGTATATCATATTAACCAGGCTTTTGCTGAGAGTATTTTTGAGATCTGGTTTTCCAGACTCTTAAAAGAACTGTGAAATAACAAGGTTTTGCAGTTGATTGGAAAATAACAAGCCTAATATCAAGGCTGTGTTTGTGAAGAAAGAAGGAAGTTTAATAAATATTTTGTGTTTGAGGGGAAGTAAATCAGTTTGACCATTATTTGGTGATAGATAGTAACATAAGAAGGAAAAAATTGAAATCAGGAGTCTTCTGGAGGGAAATTTGGATTACACTGACTTATCTCAGAGGTGTTCTTGGAGAGTGAAAGGATAAGTAATAGAAACACAAAAGTTCTGTGTTAAATTACTGCATTTCAAGTAATTTTATAGAAATGTGGACTTGAAGGCTAAAAATGCAAATTCACTTTTATGAGATTATTTGGTCGCTTTTAATTTTTTTTTCAATTATAACATACAGATAAAATTAAAAATGGCAGCTTTTTAGCTAGTATCCAGAAACTGCCTGAAAGTTATTTCAGTGTGAATTATCAAACACACTTTAGTTAGTTATTTTAAATACCTATTTCCCATGAAATGAAATCACTTTCCCGGACACAGCTACAGCTCAATTTCAGGAATTAAAAATTATGTGCTAGGCTATGTAATCAGTTAGCTACATGGATCCATTCAGGCAAATGCATTTTGAGAGATGTTAGAGGTGTGGGTGGGGTCTTCTGCCTGTAAAATACATAGTATGTCAGTCTCTCTGGTTTTATACATCTCTTACAAGGACCATGACAGACTTCATTATACAAAGTGATCATCAGCCTGTAATTTATGATGCTAGAATACATTCTGTTAATGCTAACCACCAGAGACACAGCTCATTCTTCCTCTACATTTTACCATAGTCACTGTCCAGTTAAGAAAAGCTGGAAATACAAGGAAGTAACCACTTTTGTGGTCTAGATATTTATGGACCCTATTTTGCAATACTGGAATCTCAGAGTATGATTCAGTATTATAGTGTCATGTGGTTGTAGAACTATCTTCCACAGAGGTATGCTGATTTCAGAACTGTTAAAGAGCCTTACTGAAAAACTTATTCCACACTTAAATGTTGTGGAGAAGGATTCAGTTTTATTTTGGATGGCAGACCCTAAATTTATTTGTGCATTCAAGATTCTGAACTAAAAACCAATAGCCTAGTCTTGCTGATGGGAAACAGCAACATTCAACAGCAATGTTTATTCAGCTGGAATAAAATGAATCCCTTGTGGTGAATTGTGAACTAGTTGGAGAAAGATTACAGCTCAGCTTTGCTTGAACTGGTTGATTAAAAAAGTGTATGGGAATTGTATTAGACACTCTGGATCCAGAAGAGAGACTGATCTAGAGTTAGTTTGGTTAGGATATAAGTTGTTCTTAAGCAGGCTAAAACGACTAGCTTTCTAAAGGCGTTGGAAGAATGTAGTTGGCAAAAACATTGTTGATGTGAGCTAATAAAAGAATTTTAGTGGAACTCTTGGATATCAGATTCTTACTCCTGTAACTTCAACAGTAAGTTCTGCTATTTATTTATTAATTCCACTGGTTTTTTTTGCTGTATGAGATGGAGAAGATGATGGAGATTATGAGGATGGGTTGGATGGTCCAGTTGGTGGTATCACACCAACAGTTCCAAGTGGCACAAAGGAAGCCCAGCTAGCTAAACGCATCACCAAAGGAAAGAAAACACGGAGAATCCTCTCTAACAAACCACAAGATTTTCAGGTACTAGATTTATTAAATATTGCATGTTCCCTTTTTCTGCTGAGCATAACACTCCTCCTCTTATACAGCCGGAGCATAATTTAATGTCAGCTTATCTAATGCACCACAGAGATAATTAACCTCTTCATTTGAAAGCCAGTATTTCAAAATTGTTCCTCAAATGTTCCTGTTACTGAGATGTCTGATTTTGTACAGTTTCTACTGAAATAGGGATGATCCGTATTTACTTTATAGTTGTAAAGATTTCAAACTACTGTAGCAGCTCTAAAAATAAATGGTAAGGGCAAGTGAAAAAACTCCAGCAAAATAATTAACTCTAACTTGTCTTGTAAAATTAGTTACCATCATAATTAAGCTTGCAAAGTCTGGTTTGTATGTGTCAGCTACTTCAGGTGTTGGCTAACATTTTTGGAGGTATAATAAGGAATTGTTGTGATCAGGATCACAGATAATATAGAGAATTAATTAGTACAAGTATTTGATTTTTTTTCAGATTCGTGTTAGAATCATTGAAGGTCGTCAGTTGCCTGGAAATAACATAAAACCAGTAGTCAAAGTTCATGTTTGTGGTCAGACACACCGGACAAGAATCAAAAGAGGAAATAACCCATTTTTTGATGAAGTAAGTGGTGTAAGAACACTCTAGCTGAAGTGTTGAGGCTATCAAATGTTGAGAAGTAGTTAATATAGCTTTCATTATGGTCAACTAATAAGAATTTACTAATATTTATGGGTAATTATGGCTAACATGCATTGTGCCATTCCCAGTCCCTTTCTTTATGTATTCACATCACTAAACACATCTCTGTCACCGATAGTCTTAGCAGATAAAACTATCTAGAAGGAAGTCAAATTTCATATGAGACATATGGAATGTTTTCTTTGGTGCAGTTGGCTGTGTGACAGAATCACTTTGAATAGTTGTGTTCAGGTTATAAAAATCACAGGAAAATTAATTAGAAATCATTGTAGACCTCTGTGTGTGTGCAGACGAGTGCTCAGTGCAATGCCACAGACTGCCACAGAATCTGGAAATGTCATTGCCTTGCTACCCATGATTTGTAAAAGCACAGCTAGATTTCTCTGTCCAGACAGGGGGTCTGTGCCTCAAACACACTGAAATACAGGAGAGAATTCAAAGCCACCTAAGGGACACTAGAGTGATCCCATAGCTGAAAGACTAATGTTGCAAAACTGAAGTGTAATAGAGAAAATGCTGAGGATAACTCTCATTATCGGGGCACGTATGAAAAATTCAGAAGACTTTGGAATTGCATGGCAAGCATGTTTAACGCACACAGGCAAGACCAAGGAATTTATAAAAATTTGAAACTTGAGCTAAGCTATAGGTAGCAGTCAAGATCTATGAAGCCATGGAAAAAATAGGGAGGGCAGAAAGTCGGTTGCACCTTATATTGAAAAAATTCCTTGGCAGTCTCATTATCCATAGTAGTCTAAAACTGGAAAGTCTAAAACTTTCTCCACTAACCCTAAACAAGGTCTCTTTGGCTACTACAACAGAGATGGTCAGACCAGGATTTAATGTTCTGGCAAATGAACTTTACAGTTTCTGAAGTTGTTCCCGTGAGAAAAATATGAAGTGCAGAGCAAGGAGCAAAGGGCAGTGCTGGAAGTTTGCAGCACAGTTATGCTGACAGTGTTTGTTCAAATGGAAGTTGTGACTGTCTTGCCTGTGTTGTACTGAGTCAATTTACTAAATTCAATTTTTCATTCTGCACTGTTTTCAAATAATATATCCAGCAAGGAGGTGGGGCAAAAGTACTGCATCAGGCATGCTTCACATGCCTCTTAAAATAATGCTTTTGCCTTTTATGTTCAAGTAATTATGTGTTTATCATTTTAAGACAGGGTTTTTTTCTTTGTTTTTACCTTGACAGATATTTTTCTACAATGTCCACATGACTCCTTTAGAGCTGCTTGATGAAACCATCAGCATTCGGGTAAGAAAAACCAGTGCATATTCACAAGGCTGCTGGATACCTGTAGCATCCTCTGGCCATTTCACCAGGTTGTTTAGGAACATTTCTGTTTCATGCTCCTCTGTCTTTTTAGGTGTATGATTCTCACTCTCTACGAGCAGACTGTCTAATGGGTGAATTTAAGGTGGGTATGAAGAAAGCTCCATATCTGGAATAAATTAAATAAAATGAGAGAAAATGTTTAAGTACTGGTTTTAAATGCTTAAATTTATACTACTTTTTCATGGGGTCAAAGAATTACCTGATGGTGTCTTGCTTCTCAAGCTAGAGATCATTTGCTCAAAGCACTAGTAAGCAGGTTTTTATATTTGAGTAGAAGAGTATGGTTAAAAAAAATTGTGTGGTTTATATACCAAGTTCTCTAGTTTGCATCCAGGTGACTTTTTCTTCTTTTGTGGTCAGGTGATTATTTGGCATGAAGTAGGGTTTTAAGACATAATTTTATTAGGTAGCCAATAGGCAGAATAGTGATATGTATGGTGGCATAAAGATACACATTCTCAATGATGTGGAGAGGTCTTCCTTTGGTCAGAAGTTAAGTAAAAACAATGGTGGAAAATTCATTTAGTTAAAATAGTTTCTGTGGTGCTGATGATATTAGTGAGATGGTCTTTATTTGGATTTGTTATGGTCAGCCCTGGGAAGTAGACAAGAATTACCATGGCAATTGTAATGGCTGTTGGGATCCACTGTTACAACACTTCCAGTATCAGTACTGGCTGTCTTTTCTGCTTGCTTATTTGGTACTGCATAAATTCAATAGGTCTCTAGACCAGCTTTTTACAAAAATATGCAAAGAGGGAAGAGTGCTCTTTTCTAAATGAAACACTTTCTGCCACAAAGCTGATTGCTTTTTGCTTCTCACTGCTTATTTTCTTTGTGATTTCTAGTGATTCAGTCAGTGGTGTATTGCTGTGTGGAAGACTGATTATTCACTAAGCAGGTGACACCACGTCACTCAGCTACTTTCTGTTCCTGCAGGCACACATTCCAACAGGAAACCACAAGGGTAATTCTGTGTAGAAAATCACCCTTTCAGACTTCACCTGCAAGGAAAACTGGCCCCAACTGCCATGAGCAAACAGACTCACATTCCTGAACATGTTTAAAATCTGATACAATGAATGAGGCAATCTTGTCCAGATTTGACACACTGGGGAAAGAAATGGTCATAATTCTTAATAAAGAAAAGGAAATTATTCATTTTTAAAAAAAACAAATTTCACTTCTGGAACTGAAGGATGAACTGTTGAGCAGGAAGAAGGAGCAAAAGTGTTCTGAAAAGCCTGTCTGAACATAAAATAATGAAAGAGCGTAGGGAATTCAAAAAGCAGTAAGCCAGCCCCATCTTGTGTCTCTGGTAAATGAAAAAGCTGGGGATCCAAGGAAAGAAGAAAATAACTACATGTGTTAGCTCTAATAATCTTTTCTTGCATTTTCTTCTTGGCTGCTCTATCCCTTTGGAATCCCTCATTTTTCAATGTAAGACATTTTCTCTTTCTCCTCCTAGTAATAGTCTATGTAAACTGCCTTCTGTTTGTGACGAGAGAACAATGTAGTACTGCCCTTGAAAAACATGGAGGGAGTTGCTCAACCATTTTTCTGTTTTGGTATTTCTTCAGAGGTAATACCTTTGATCTTTATTTCAGATTGACATTGGCTATGTTTATGATGAGCCTGGTAAGTAATGGTTACTTCAGAACTTCTTTCCTTGAAACTACAAGCTGAAATGTTTCCTTAGATTTCTAAAGTAAAAGAAGTAACTTAATGTAAAGTTATTTAAGTTTGTGGCTTTAAGTATTAACTTCAAAAAATCCAACAATATATAACTCTTTTCAGTGAATTAACAAGCTCCTTTTTTATCAAAGTCCTAAAATTTGAAAAACAACGCAAAAATATTTGATAACTATGTCCCTGAATTAGTATGCCAGAATAGTTTAACACCAGATTTCTTGTTTTGGATAGCACTATTGAGACTTGTCTAGGACAGGATTATTTTGTTAAATAATTAGGGTAATTCAGGATAAAGCATACTTTTTAAATAGCTCACTGCTTATATGATGTCTGCCATTTTGTCATGGACATTACTGGGGCTGGTGGTGATGTTTGTTTTATTTCAGGCCATGCAGTCATGAGAAAATGGCTTTTGCTGAGTGATCCTGAAGATACAAATTCAGGAGCCAAAGGCTATATGAAAGTCAGCATGTTTGTCCTGGGAACTGGAGATGAGCCACCAGTAAGTTTAACTTAAATGTTTTTCTTCCCCTCTCCATCCCACAGATACTTATTTGTGTCCCCCCCAACATTGTTTTAATACTGTATAATTTGCTCTATGAGCAGTATTTATGAGACAGAATTTACTAGTGGTTTCATCCTGTACTAGTGGCTAACTCAAAGCTTGTTTTGTTATTCTGCTCAGTTAAGCAACCTCTACCATTTGTGGATGCTCCTTCACATACTGGAAATAGAGATGTGTTAGCCTGGTTTTGCATGCAAGCTAATATGTAACTCTCCTTAGCATAGCTAAGCAGGCAGAGTAACACTGATACCAGTTCCAGGACTAAGTCAGGAATGTCTCCACTACTACAAAACATAGACAAGCCCATAGAGAAACCAGAGTACCACCAACTTTTTCCTGGTGAAGATTAGACCCCACAATAATTACAAGTCAGGCACAAGTAATTTGATGCAGATGAAAGCAGCAGGTAGTTTAAACAATCCAATCCTTCATTGTCTGCTGTTCTGTCAAGGTGAAAACAGATGATTTTCTCTTGTAATCATTTTCTTACCAGATCATTGCCTGCAGTTTTGCTTTACTTCCTGTCTGATATTTTTGCATACTGTTCTCCTTAATTAAATATAATGTGGTCCCCAGAACCATGGGAGATTGCCTTTTAGTTTCATATTAACTGTTCCTCTCTGCTATCCTCATGATTCTTGAAATCACAAGAATATGTCTAGTTATTTGTGGTGTGTTTATTTTTAAGTGAGGAAGCAGTAAGTTCTGGTAAGTTATATTAGACTTGTAAGCCTTTTCTAATTGTAGTAAATGCCTTCCCATGAGATGAGTATGAAATTTGCATGAAGTTGGCATTGTACTTGTGCCAAAATCATCATTGTCTGATGATGATGATTTTGAAAGTGTGATTATAATGGGCTCCTTCAATTTAGTACTTTAGAGATAAAACTGAAAGTAAAATAGTTTAGCTAGAATTAAATTTTCGTGGCTTGATAATTTGATACAGTCTCATTCTTCATCATGAAACTGACACCAGTCTTTAGCTAATCAACAGTTTAACTAATCACCTTAATTCTAATTCTGTACATGGCCTTGACTTTTTTGCCTACAACTGTATCCTGCAACAGGTTGAAAAAAGGGAGAGAGATAATGAAAGTGATGATGTGGAGAGCAATCTTTTATTACCTGCTGGGATTGCACTTCGATGGGTCACTTTCCTTCTCAAAATCTACAGAGCTGAGGACATTCCACAAAGTAAGTCGCTACTCCCTACTTGTCCATTGGTGTTTGAATACTGTTAGAAATAGTTATTTGTGTTAGCTGTTCAGAACAGAACATAGGTGACTTTTTATCCCTTACTAGCATATTTTCTCACCTATATCCATGCCAAATAGCAATGTCTTCAAATACATGTATAATATTTTTCAAATACAGTGATGCCTTTAAATTCAGGAGCACATCAGCACTTCTTATGATGTTTGAAAAATCTATATTCTTAAAATTGCTCTTAAGCCAAAATTCTCAGTTTTTACCTGCAACACTTCTGAATTTTGTTTATCAGGTTAGACTTTACCCTTCCTAGATCTGTGAGCTGGTTGATTTTGCTAAGATTGCAACGGGCAATTTATTATTTAGGAATAGTAATAGTAGTAGTAGTAGTAATAATAACAATAACAATAATAAAACAATTACCTTAATCTAATCTTTGACACCTCTCCAGTGGATGATGCTTTTGCACAAACTGTCAAGGAAATATTTGGAGGAGAAGCAGACAAGAAAAACCTGGTAGATCCATTTGTAGAAGTTTCTTTTGCTGGGAAAAAGGTAATTTAGTAAATATCTGTACCTGTGTATTCTAATTGTAGTCCTGAGAACAGATTTCATAAGCCAACGTGAATTTTTAAGTTTACTGGAACTATGGAAATAAAAAAATGAAAAAATAAAGTTAACTTTGTAAAATGACAAACGTCAAGGTACAATAGAAAGGGTGTAAAACTGATGACTAATGAAAGGAATGTATGACTAAAGGCTAGAACTGACATATGCCAGATTGCTTGCCTACCATTTGTTCCTGATTGCTTTTAGTAATTGGTGATACAGATCTTTCTGGACAGATTAACCACACTTGTACATTTAAATAATAATGTGTTCCTTAGAATGCCAAATTTGATGTGGAGCACAATTGCACAACTTATATTCAGTACTAGTCAATTTTTTTGTCAGTCATTTATGTGCTATATAATCAGGTTACCACACCCAGGAGTGTAGAAGATTTTTAGAAGACATGACCAGAAAATAATGCAGCCTCTCCCCTACGATTCATTCTTCATCTACCCTAAAATCTGCATAAAGAAAGCTGGAATCAACTAATTCCTTCATCTCATTTCTCTGCAGTGATAAAAGCAGGTTAAATTGTGGCTTGTGGAAATAACAAGCTTTAAAAATTTCATTTAATTGTAGCTAGTGAAAAAAAAAGTAGGATAACCCAGATCTCATATTTAAACACCGTTTCAATATTTTCTTTTTCTCTAAAAGTCATTAATGCTGCATATGCAGATTACTCTAACAGTAGTTATCAGTGAAAGACTCATTGAGCATCACTGGCTCATTGCAGCATTAATCCAGTATTCATTGACTACTATCCATAATTTTTCCAATCAGATGATGATGTGTCCTAAATCATAGCTAGTAAATACTTTTTTTTCTGTTTTATCTTTGATGTTGTTCTGTTGTATATTTGATTTCATTTTTGGCAGGTTTGCACAAATATAATTGAGAAAAATGCTAATCCAGAATGGAATCAAATTATTTATCTTCAAATCAAGGTCAGTTTTTTTACCCTTGTTTCCATAGTAAACAGCCTTTTTTTTGGAACTCAGTGCATTAACACTACAGAGGTGAAAAAAGTAAGGAGTTATTTTACTTTCATTGTTTTTTTTTTTCAGTTCCCCTCAATGTGTGAGAAAATAAAACTTTCAGTTGTTGACTGGTGAGTTATGAATTTTCGTCAAATTACTTAAGAAGCTAAATGATAATAAGCAGAGAAAAGTCTGGTTCTATAGATGTCAGGTATTTTTACAGTGCATGAGAGTACTAAAGCAAGTGTTTAAGTACCTTTATGGTTTCTTTACAAGAGATCTGATTAGTGTAACATGAGATTATTTTTAATTGTGTGCAGTGAGAACTGAGTACTGTCACTGATTAATGATAGTGTAAAAGTCAGGTGACTTATTCATGGTCTACAGCCCACTTTTGTAACTTAATATTGAAGCATTTCAGGTCATAGAAAATGTGTGTACTAGTAGCTTGCCACTGTGTGTGATGACCAGCATTATATTTAAATAAAATCTTCCTTTTTTTTCCTTTTTTGTAGGGATCGACTTACAAAAAATGATGTAGTTGGAACAACATATTTAAGTCTCTCAAAAATTGCTTCTTCTGGAGGAGAGATTGAAGGTAATTGCTTGAGCAGTATGTAACACACTATCTTCTCTTGTGTTACACAGAATGGTAAAGATCAGTGTTCTAAGAAAATATATATTTATCTATAGTTACAATGCTCCTAGAAAACATTCAATGGGACTTTTAAAAGTAAATTATTAAAATTTTAATGACTAAACCACATCATAGTGGAAATAACAGTAATTCAAGACTTAGTTTTCTGTTATATATAT
>VXBC01006029.1:1054986-1072271 GCA_013399945.1 Ploceus nigricollis | reverse complement strand
TATATATATATATATATATATATATAAAAATTGATAAACCAAGTAAATTTATGAGTATTTTCCCAAATTCAGAAAATGATGTGATATCACAATCTACCATGTGTAAGATATGCAAATTTACTTAGATGCTTAATAAGATATTTAATTTCAAGACAATCTGGAGTCACTGCTTCAGAACCATTTCTTCTTTGGACACTGGTAAAAAAGACTCCTTTTGCTACCTTATAAGAAGAGTATCTGTTCTATCTCTGAGAAGAGAACCTAAAAGCTATGGAAGGTTCCTGAGTAGTTAGCCTGAAGGAACTATCTAGAACCACATACGCATTTCCTGGACACCACTGGGCTGCTGGCAGATGCTGGGGAACTTGGGACAGTCTCTGCTCTGATCAGCAGCTGACTAGAAGCAGGCACTGCATCTCATTGCACAAGTGCTCTATTCCTATTTTGTAACTCTGATTTTGATTGCACTGCTATGATTGCAGACGATTGATTTATATGCTTCAATCACTAGAGATGGCTGGATGTGTAATTTCATACAGCTAAAACCCAAAACTGATTAACTAAAAGAAAACAAGTTAGGCAAGATATGAGGTGCCTAACATATTGTTCCCATTGGAAAATAGCTTTGTAATAAAACTCTTCTTTAAAATATTATAAGAAATACTTTTTCTGTCAATATTTTGGAAAATATTAGAAAAAAACCAGTTACATTTATATCCTAATATAATCTTGTGATTATTTATCATTTCTTTGTGATCTGTATCTGCAATCACCTCTTTTTATAGCAAGATCTTCCATACAATTGGGCCAGCTCCCACACTAGGATTCTGTGTTAACTTGCCAGAAAAATTATTTTATCTTTTTAGTGAACATGCTTGGCATATTAGTTATCCAAACAGCATTGTAAAGCTCAAGATTTAACAGGCTTAACATGTATTTATCTGACTGTCTACAATAGTTTGAAGGACATTGTCTCAAAATCATTTTCACCATTGTCACAATAAGAATCTAAATTACTATTTTTTTCTGTTGTATTTATAAAATCTATATGGTATGTACTTGTCTGAGGCAGACCAATTTGTCCTTAAGTTGGTGGGTATATCAGATGTTTAAAAACAAAGTTAGTGGCTCCAATCCTATACTGACTTGAGGCAAGAATTGGATGGAATTGTATTTTCAGTCACATAAAAGCTTATAAAGTAGTCCTGTTAGAAGGACTGCTGTTGAAGTAAGACTTCATGCAAACATTCTTTTTATATATCCCGTGCACAGCCAGAAGCAAAAGAAAGAGGCAATGGGAAAGCCAAGACAGAGGGGTTGGGCTGTTGGGGAGAATTCAGCTCTGGAGAGATCACTCCTACTCCCCTATGAGTGTGTATCTTGAACTGCAGCTGAGTCACAGAGCATTTACACTTCAAACCCAGGCACTCAATAACTGGGGAGATTAGTTTGGTTTCTCTCTCTGCTGAGGTACTGGCATTGGAATAGCCATTTCTATTATCTTATCTTTAGTGCTGTGCCTGAAGCCTGTTCTGGCTTCTAAAGGATTGTGAAACTGAACTAGTCTGTAGTCCTCAGTAAATGTAAATGTAGATATCCTAAGGGGCCCTGAAATGTAGTGGGGGTTTAAAAATGTCCTTAAGATTTTAAAAGTAGTTTTAAAAATAAATCTGTATTTTGTGTGGAGGAGAATTGTACAAAGCTGAAAAATAAGCACTAAAACAAGATATTTTGTCAGATATACGCTGGTTTTTTCCCCTTTGGAATTTGTACAGGAAGAGTAATACTTTCATATATTAACCAGAAGCAAAATGCTAGCCCATATGAAATTTATTTTGTCTCAGGCTTTCAACTTTATTTTTAAAGGAGATTGCTTTGTGATGTGTGGTTCTTTAGAATGCTATTGACACTCATCATATAACTACTTCTCTTTTCATAATATAGATTTTACATCTTCGGGAACAGGGGCTTCATCATATGAAGGTTTATCTCTTCACCTGTTATGATTTTGTGTTCCATTGCCCAAACTGAAGAGTATTGTCTAAGATACTCCATCAGCTTAAAAATATTTTTAATAATTCTTTTTCTAAAATATTTCACCATTGTGATTAAAGAGTATCAAACATAACTAACTCTATAAACCAGTTTTGGCATTGGAATTGGTTTGAAAATATTTCTGTTTGGCTGGTGCTTCAAGCTGTGTGTTAGAGATGAGCATGTAGTTGCTTCAGTTACAGAGTGCTTAGTCTAACAATGGCTTGAAATTTTTAACTTAACTATGAGATCACAGGTATATTTGCAACTGCAAAGCCCTGCAGAAATAAATAACTGCCTAAAATAATTAGTGGCTGTTTTGCTTATGCTTAGCAAGCTATATAAAAAAAATCTGGAAAATAATATCTGATTCTGTTAGTGCCTGGAGAGGTGACTTTTTCCAGGTTGACATCCAGGTTTGAAAGACTTTCTTGTAAATATTTAAGTAGTGAGAAAGAAATACAAGTGGAATGCAGTTGAAAGCTAATCAGCATTCATCCACATGGTACTTCATTTACTATCCTCCTTTCTTAATAAAGTAATATTAAGCTAAAGGCTGAAATAATTTCTCAGAGTCACTTTCTATTATACATGATCATTTGCCTTCTAAAAGTAAAAAACTGAATTTTAAATTTTAAAAAATGGAAAATAAATTATTTTTATTCAAGTTTTGGGAGGGTTTTTTTTGTTGTCTATATGTTTCTAAGTTTATACTCTGTTTCATTTATTGGCATCAGTAATTAGTGAATGCATTAATTTAACACATACCTGTATCTTAAACCTAGTCATACTGAGATCGGATGTGAGCAGTTCAGTCTTAGAATTTTTTAAAAATTGGGCATTATTCAAATGATTTTTTTTTTCATTCAATTTTTGAACTGTTTCTGATTCAGAGGTAAGGGTGTGAAAGTAGCCAATTGCAAAATAGAGAACTGCAAATCTTTATTTTATGTGCAGGTTATAGGTGACTTTTGGCTGACAGGAAATTACATCAAGACATCGCATTCACTTTTACAATTCACTCAAGTCACTCAGTAGTGGCATAGCCACACAAGGCATAACCCTTTACTGCCACTGTCTTACCTCAGCCTTCTTTTCCCATGAGAAATAAGTGCATCCCTCTCTGTGCTCCAGATCACTCCAGGAAATTTCGATTGCAAAGTTGACCTGTTTCTCATCTCTTTTTTCTGTTAGAGAGTGCATCTTTTCTGTGGCTGTTTAGTTTGATCATTGGCCTGTGCATTTAAGTGATCGCAAATGTTGTTTTACTCAGTTTCATTTTTTCTAGAAAACATATTTTCTGTTAGCATAAGAGCATATTACCCTTGCACATAAATTAAAGCCATATATTTGGAGTGGGACATAAATTCTTCTCATTCTGTGGGATTTTGGTGCATGAAATGTTGTGTTGCATAAAGTGTTTTGCTGCATTTAGTGTAAGTGTTGTGCAGTGAAGAAAGAAGTTAGGTACAAGTACAGGCAGTGGTATAATTACTTTAAATTCATATGGTATATCCAGAGAATAAAGTGTTCTTATATTACTAATACCTAACTAATATCTAACATTTCTTCTAATGGATTTGATAGTAATGTTTTTTGTTTCTTTCTGGCTTAATATGGTAATTAACAAAGATATAATGGTAATGTCTTCTATTAGTAAACTCTGGAGAAACTGAAGTTGGCTTTTTACCAACCTTTGGGCCTTGTTACCTAAACTTTTACGGAAGTCCAAGAGAATACACTGGATTCCCAGACCCATATGATGAATTAAACTTTGGAAAGGTAAGTTTCTTTATTAATTGTTTTTCATAAAAGAATTAACCCAATTCTTCTTAATCAATTAATTAATTCATTTTAATGGGTTTTTTATTCACACTACACACCTCTTGCTCTTTATTTTTTGAATAATATTTTATATTTAAGATTAATAAGGAAGTATGGTTGTATTTTCCATTCCTATCTGGTTTTGTTTTAAAGGTATTTATGAAGGAGAAGCAATGATTTTGATGATTTTCACTAACTGCATCTTTGCATTTTATTTCTCCTTTTCTTGTTTGCATAAATATGTTTTTCACTTCTAGCATTAAGCCAAATGCTTTATTTCACTTGTTCCAATATGTACATCCATGATCAGCAGGAGTTTTGAGAACACTTCAGTGAAGCCAGAATCATGTACAGCTAAAAAAAAAAATATGTTTCTTTAGGGCAAATATATAAAATTTGATTTGATATGTGTTCATGTTACAGGGAGAAGGAGTTGCATATAGAGGGAGAATTCTGGTTGAACTATCTACATTATCTGAAAGCAAGCCTGTTAATAAAAAATTAGAAATGATTCCTAATGATGACTTACTGGTTGTCGAGGTAAATCCTTGTTTTATTGTCACTGTTGGTAGTGGAGATGTGCCTTGGCTGGTTGTTTTTAGAGAGTGATCTAATTCACTAAAATCAGTACAATAGAGTTCAGACTTTACTGGTGGCTGAGGAGTAGTGGTTACAAAAATGCTGTGCCCTTGTAGCAAGAACATTAATCTGAAACATTTTATAATATCAAATACAGCAGTTTATTATACATGTTATATTTTTTGGTTTCTTCTCAGAAAATACTAAAAATATTAAAGTTATTATTTCCATTTAGATATTGCTATTGTTTTTCTATAAATGTGGATCCTGTTTTGAAATATAACTGAAAAGGTTGTTTTGGTAGAAATACCAGCGCAGACGGAAGTTCTGCTTGGCTGCTGTGTTTCATTCTGCCACAATGCTGCAAGACACGGGAGAGCCCATCCAGTTCGAAGTGAGCATCGGCAACTACGGCAACAAGTTTGACAGCACCTGCAAACCTTTGGCATCAACGACCCAGTACAGCCGCGCCGTTTTTGATGGTGAGGGTGCTCTGGTTTGAGGATGAAATAATCTAAAATTGTCTTTTGGAAGTGCTATTCATAGCTTTGGAATGTCAGCCCAAACTGCACTGAACACTTCCTGAAGATATGACAGAAAGAGTGTGTGGCTCTTCACAGCTTTTGGGATGAAGTTGCATTTATGGAATACATACTGCAAGGCCCTACTGAGGTTATTAGTGAAATTTTGACAGAATTCAGTGAAATCTTTTGACCGTGTACTAGATATACACAAACTTTGCCAGAAGAAATCATGTTATTTTAGGGGTATCTAGAGTTAAGTAGGGAAAACACACTGTGAATATTCTGATTTAGAATAAAATAATAACTTGTTTTTAAACCATACATCTCTCAGCCTAGAAAAAAAACAAATTAGCTAGATCACAGGAAAATAAATTTTGGCTATAATTTTTTTTATTAACTGCAAAGAGTAGTTGTTTTTTTTTTCTTGTGTATGAAATGAAATAATCAGACTTACTCTAGAAAATTATTATTTGAATATTTTATTTCAAAGATAAAGTTATATTAATGTGCCATCTACATCAGTATGTTATGGGAAAGAATATGTTAACAGGTAATTTATTTTTTAAAATCTGTTGTATTTTGGAACAATTTGAAACTATTTGAAGTGAACATTTACCATTCAACAGACGCTATAGTGGCTTGAAAATACAAATCCTTTTGTGAATTTGGAGTAGCTTTTATGTTCTTAATGATTTGTAGTGCATAAATTATATGAATGTAGCAACAGTGTACAGTATGTATTCCTGCCATGAATTCTAAATCTTACATACAAATGTTTCACACCAGGTAATTATTATTACTACTTGCCATGGGCAAACACAAAGCCAGTTGTAACGCTGACTTCTTTTTGGGAGGACATAAGTCATAGATTAGACCCTGTGAATGTAATCCTAAACATGGCTGAAAGACTGGTAAGACATTTAAAATCTCTTGTTCTGATAGGCTTTTCATTTTTACTCTTTTTCATTTAGAGGTATAATCAAAAAGTGGCATTTTGAGTACATTATGGAAATTTTGTGATACTTTCCTTTTTTCTTAGTCAAAATTAAAAGTTGCTTGGTGTAACAAATGGCACTGTTAATCATAGGCCTGTATTTTAGCAAGGCTCAATACACTCCTGCTTGAACCCACAGGGAATTCCCATGGGAAGGAAGAGTCCTCAGTGTTGGTTAGGAGCATGTTAAGTCTGTGGGACTGTTAGTTGCATGTCTTGTTAAATACAGTGGGGGAGAATATCAGAATAGTCCTGTTAAATACAAATTAAGTTTAAACATGAGTCCTTTTTTGATTTGGCTTTTACACAGATGAATAAATAAGATCAAAATCTTGAAACTCCTACTGACCATAAACCACACGGGAAGTTTATAAGTGCAAATTCTTTTCTTTTAAATTCCTCAGCAATCCAACTTAGCCACCTTAAAATCAGGAATGCAGGCTAAAGTGTCTGAAAACAGATTAGCTGAGATGTGGTTGAAGCTGATTGATGAACTTACAGAAGATATAAGGTAAAAGAACTTTTTTTGTCATTCCATTGTTATCATTCCAAGCCTGCTCAGAATCTTCGTTATTGCCTCTGCTAAGTCAGAAAACAAATTCTGAGGACTATAAAACTGACTAATCCCATGAATTGACCTAAGAACTGAAATTCCAGAAGTGTCTGGAAGTAGTAAAACATCACGGATATTGCCAATCAAATAATGCATCTAGTTGTGTCATTCTCCATTATCTCAGGATTGTTTTATTACTGACAGTGATAAGACAAAACAGTATCTTGTGAGAAAAATCCGAGGGAGAACTGTTCTGGAAAAGGATATTAGGTCTCTCTGCTGCCTTTCTTGCATCCACCCTTCTTTAGAATTCCTCATGTACTATTGGTTTACCTGTGTTTCAATGTTATTTCTGAAACTGAAGAGGGAAGAAAGTCTAGTACTTCACTGGTAAGCCCAAAATTAAAAAATCAAAAGGTATGCAGGGATTATGGGCCAAAAAGGTGGTATTTTTGAATAAGCTTTTAGTCAATGTGTCTGTATGTATGGGGGTGTTCAGAGAAGGCAACAGGAGTCAGCAATTAGGGTTTTGAAAGAGAATAAATTCTAAATAGAGAGGAAGGAATTTTATGAGAAAGAGACATTAAAAAAGGAGATATTGAGATGGGGAGAGTAAACAAGTGGGTGATAAAACAGCACAGGAAAAGTAAAGGGGAAATGACTGAACAATTATTATCCGTAAGAGGAAATAACAATGAACATGAAATGAGAGAACAAATTCATCATGTTGTAAAGCCAATATAATAATAAGCAGAGGAAAAACAAACAGTGGAGATCAGTATGTACTAGCAAAGAATTACATGATAGAAAGCTTACGCAAAAATATAAACTGATAACGTTATAGAATGCTGTGATCTGAAAGAAACAGAGACAAAGGACTGACAAACTCCAGGAAAGTAAAATGTGAAGGGCAAACTATTGTAACATAGAGCCATCTAGTCAGTGTGGAAACTTCAGGTCATTTCCTCATCCTGACACATACTTGCACTGTTATTAATTCAGACCATTATTTTATAAAATATCACTCAACAATTATGGAGCAATAGCACTTAGATATAGCACCAAATGAACTTCATTTTGCTCGTGGGATATAATGCTCTTTTGGGTTTTTTTTCAGCAAACTCAAAAGACCTCTATCAAAGACATAGCTCCCTGTGTTGAATTCATAGAAGATTTTTCCTTGCTGTGCTAAGGTTCAAATGAGTTAGGAGTTTGAGAGAGTTTTCAGTGCACTACTTAAACCTAAAATGATTTGACTTTCTGAAGGTTCTGATCTGGTACATGTAATTCATGTCAAAGTAACTCCCAGGGCAGACAGCCCTTGCATTCAGATTAGTAGAACTAACTCTAGTGGAAGGCACAATAGACAGTATCAAGGTTTTACAGAATCAAAACCCTTAGAAGTTCATAGCATGTCATTAAATGTAGGTCAAAGAAGAGAAACTAGGCAGTGTGTTTGGAAATTTTTAAACTTTTTGTAAAATATCATATTAAAGGCATTTTAATGAACTCTGCTTAAGGGATACAGTCATTGGTCTTTGAAAAGCTGCCTTTTCCTCAAACCTCCTCTCATTTTTCTGACAGAATTGGACAGCACAGTCAGACACGTGTTGTGATTTTTTGGGGGTGTTCTGTGCAGAGGCAGGGCTCAATGATCCTTGAGAGTCCCTTCAAACTCAGGATTCTATGGCTTCTTGGTTCCATTGAATAGTTACTCTGCCCTCTGCTGACTCAAAAGTTCTATGTTGCAGATTTCTTCTAGAGTTCTTTGATGTTTTCTTGCCAGAAGGGTTAGATAAATCTAGTCATAGCTACAAACCATATTTGTATATTGAGTTACTGAGAATATACAGTTTCCAGTGAAGGAAAGGAACCTAATCTTGGTCTGAAGGCACTGTTTTCAGTTTTGAGACGTACATTTTGAGAGGATAATTTTTTACTGTGAGTATATAGAGAAATGGATTTTCCTTGCTTTGATTGGCAGCAATTACATTAAAGCAAACACCTCAAGGTGTTCTACCTTGGTGCTTGTTATGTAAGTACAGCCTTTCCCTTGCTTACTATAAATACCTTGTGAGGTGAAAATCTGTGCAGAAATAGATGCAATAGCACTGTTCCAGTGGTTTTCAATCACAGGAAATGATGGCACTCAATCCATTGCCGCTGTTTACATGTCTGCATTTAGAGTGTAACTAAATAAAAGCCACTTAGATTATTAACCATAACAAATATTCTCTTTTCAGTAAACCATTTCCCCTCATAGAAGGCAAATCTAATATTACAGTCCTTGACACTCAGATAGAAAAACTGCGCCTCAAGTCTCTCAAACAGATTGGAGAAGCAGCAGCAAGGTTGAGAAGTGAAGCTACTGAGGTGAAAGCCACTCTGACAGAAATTGAGGATTGGTTGGATAGATTACTGCAACTGAGTGAAGAGGTTAGTGCTTCACAATACTGGTGTTTGGTTTAGCAGTACTGGTTAGTTTAGCAATACCTGTGTAACACAAATGGGTGTAAAGTTCACTGCTGATCAAGCAATATCCACTCTCCACAGAATAGTAATTTTAGATGCCGTGAAAGTAAACATGTTCCCCTCTGTAATTGCAATTTACTTAAACAAAACTCATTTGTTAGCTGTTCTCACTGAGAATGTGTGTTGGGCAATGGTCACTCTGTGACTGGTAGAATAGACCCTATTTTGTTTAAGTGACTATTCTGTCCTCTCCTTTCTTCCAGAGTTGCAAGTCAGTTTTCTGGTTCAGGGACTGCAGGGGATATGATGGATTTCCACAGCTTGTAGCCATAGTAATCTACTTCTAACAGAGTTAAATCTGTTTCTGAGGATTTTTTTTTTAATTTTCACCAATGTTTTCTGTTCTCATATTGGCTATTTCATAACTGGTTTTCACAACATTTTAGATTTTTTTTTTTTAAATTTGTTGCTTCTGCTCTGTGGAGCTACTGATTTAAAAAAAAAAAAAAAAGAGCAAGTAATTGGCCAGACTTGCAACTAGTTCAACAACAAAGGTGGGCACAGAACTCCAAAAAGGTAATAGGTGGTTTCTTTCTTCTGCTAAAAGTCTTACCATTACATACCCTTAATGTGGAAGCATCACACGCACTTTAATACGTAGCAGGTCAGTCCAAAGCATCAGAATATGGCATCCAGTCACTATCATCACCATAAGGGAATTGAGATACAAAATGTCTCTAGAAATATTTATTAAAAATTTAAGGATTTTTAAAAATAAAACTTACTTTACTTTCCAAAAATCTCAATGGTATTTTTTATGATTCTTTCAGACCTATGTATTGGTTTTTTTGCAAAACAAAACAATTCCCTCTATTTATCATAAGTTTGTCGTGATTTATGATTCTAAATGATAAATCCTTTGACATAAGCCCTTATTTATGTTTCTCTTTTCTCAGCTCTAGATTAGTTTATTGTTCAATTAATTACTCTTCTTAACTCTCCTTTCCCCACAAATAATCCTCAGCCACAAAACAGTATGCCTGATGTAATCATATGGATGATCCGAGGGGAGAAAAGACTGGCCTATGCTCGTGTTCCTGCACACCAAGTGCTGTACTCCACAGCAAGCCCTGAATCATCTGGTAAATATTGTGGAAAGACCCAAACAATCTTCTTAAAGGTACTGTTTTTTTCTCCTTAAGAAATAATTAACTCCATGCCATCTGACATGAGTATGAAACATGCAAACAAACTATGAACAATGAGGTGTCAAACTCAGGACAGATTAGAAGCCAACGGCGTATAGTTTCTTCAAAATATCACAGAATTTTTAAGTTTATCATAAGCCAGTTAGAACCAGTATTGGCCCCTATCTCTGAGAATATTCTAAAAGAGCTCAAAATTGTGATAGAACTTTTAAAGTGTTACTGGAGTTGATATTTGGGGATTGGACATGAATGGAAACTTTCAGAAAGAATAATAACTGTAAGTCAGAGAAGTTCCAAAAACATATTCAAAGTTTTGGATGGTTTTCTGTAAGCAATAGAGCACAGTTATACCCAGAAGCTGTCTCTCTGAATTGAGTCTTACTCTTGAATGGGAATGCCTTTCTCCATCTAAGTTGATATTGTATTCAACTGAAATAAACCTAACCAGAGAAAAAGCAATCTGACAGTAAAACAATAGCACTTACAGAGTTTGTCATTTTACTAGTAGTTATACTCATGAATGCCTCACTGCAGACACTGAAGCCTGTATCTTCATGGTTTTGTTCAAACCTCCATTGACTCTGCTTTTACTGAACCATCCCTGCCAGCCTCTGTGTTTCCAGAGTCTCTCAACAAGAAACTCAAATATCAACACTGAAGTTTTAAGTTATTGTCAAAACCGAAAACTCATTGCTGAATGAAACCTGGGAGAGAATATACAGGAACAGGGATGATACTACCATTAATTTGTTTGGTTTTTACATGCCCTAGGCAGGTATCATTTAAAGAATGTTTTCCTCCTGTACTACATATTACTGGCTTTTGAGAAAAAGCAGTACAGGAAGAGATAAATAAATATGTATTGTAACTCATATCTCTTTGTTAATATTACATCTTTAACTGAAAGTTATGATACCTCCACAACATAGCAAAGAGTAACATTTTTGTTTGCGTGCCAGTACCCACAGGACAAGACGAAAGATGTCAAAATGCCTGCAGAGCTGCGAATTAACATTTGGCTGGGGCTCAGTGCAGTTGAAAAGAAGTTTAATAGCTTTGCAGAGGGAACATTCAGTGTTTTTGCAGAAATGGTATGTCCATCATTGGTTTCTTACTTTAAACTTGGATGTGAGTGTTGGGAATTCAATGCAGCTGGAGCTCTTTTGAATTTCTTTGCATGCTGGACAGAAAGAGAGAGAGTAGTGTTTATTATAAGAAAACAAGAAGAACCCATTCAAAGTAATTAATGATCAAGTCCATTGTGCCTACCAGATGAACTTCAGCAGACCAGATTCTGAACTGGTTAGTCAGCTACAAATCTGGTTAACTCCAGTGATTTAAAATATGTTTATTTTAGATTTTTATCAGTGTAATTAAGATTGAGATCTAAACTATTATGTTTTGGCATATGAATAATCCTTTTTTTTTTAATTGCTACTTCACTTCTACAAATGATACTTGCATACAAGTGGTTTTGCTTAATAATGGTTCTTTTGTAGTAGCACAAAATTTACTGTTGCTGACAAAATGCTGTAATACAATAACATTTCATTAAGAAGAGTTAACAAATTCAGAATTCAAATGCTTGAAATAGTCCAACAGCAAACAATAGGGGTTTTGGATGGTAGTAGCAGGTGTGTTTTATATGCCACATCACCTAATGGTGCATATAATCCAGTAGCAGTAAAATAGCTAATAAAAAGACATTTTTACAGTGATGTCACTGTTGCACCTATGCTTAAATATTTAATAATGCTGTACTAAGTCACTTAAAGCAATGGGTGTTCAAAGCCATTATTTAAGTATACAGTTTAAGAGGCTATTGAATGTCTCCTCTGTTGGTCTTCAACAATCCAACAATTTTACAGGAATAAGGGCAGAAAACTCAAGACCATCATAAACTACAAATAATCCCAGAAGGGGAAATAGACTGGGCTGACATCAGAATTATGCCTCTGGTAGCTACTATGATTAGAATTTGATTCAGTTCTACATGTTACAAAAGAAACGATTTTAAATAGGAGGAGATTTGAGATGGAAATGAATGACAGAATCATGCATTTAGGGAACAGAAGGAACTTCTTTGAATAATATAACATAATTTTATTTAACAGAGCTTTAATTTAGATAAATTTTTACTGTAGTTATAAGGAGGCATTACATTGAGAAGATTGTTTACCAGGCAGCACAGAAGAAAATGAAAGAAAGAAATTGATGATGATATTGCAGAATAATGTGGAAAGGGAGTACTTAATTTCAGAGGAAGTAAATGTATAGTAAAGTGTTTCAGTTATAATAGTTACATAAATATATTTTTTTTTCCTCCTAAAAGCTGTTTATTATTCCTAAATAATGATTGGATTTTTGCATTCTTCCCACACAGTATGAAAATCAGGCTCTCCTTTTTGGAAAGTGGGGTACCTCAGGACTTGTTGGTCGCCACAAGTTTTCTGATGTTACAGGAAAAATCAAACTGAAAAGAGAGTACTTTCTACCCCCAAAGGGTTGGGACTGGGAAGGAGAATGGATGGTTGATCCTGAAAGAAGGTCAGATTTTTAAAATTTTATTCAGATAGGAATAAAGGCATTTGTGGTGTTGAGTAAAAGCTCCTCTCTGTTTTCTTGGATGAGAAAGGGATTTTAAGTTGAATGTTCCAGGACAACAAAAACCAACCAATAGTCGAAGCTAGTTAATAGTGCTAAAATTAATATTACCTTTTTTAAAAAATAAAACTAAACAGGCTAGAAATTAAATGAAAGAAGGTATCAGTTTCTAAGAACTAGCTTATGGTTTTGCAGTCCCCAAGTTATGATGGCTATATTCCTTATATTCTCTGGGTCTCAGTGCTTCATCTTTTAAAAAGGAATAATAATAGTATTTCATGCCTAGGAAGCTACTAGAAGGCTTACATGTGTCTGTGTGAGATTCACAGATCCTGTTGTGATGGTTTCAGAGAAGACCCTTGGATTGGTGGATCTTCCCTGGATAGAAACTCAACCCTGGCATCCAGAATAAATCTGCAGTTCATGCTGTAGCAACACCATTACAGCATTTTGCATGGGCATTAACGAACACTGGATGCTTTTTTATGTTTATTTCATTAAATGTTGAAAAGTAACAACAAACTAAACAACTGACACAGATTATTTTTGAAACTGACTCAGGGCAGGCGTTGCTTTCAGTAGAAGGTTGCAGTGCCATGTGGCAGCTCCTCCCCAGCAGACCAAATTCATGAAGTGTCAGTCCTTCCTCAGCTCCAACAGATTCAGTCTTGCTCTGCCAGAGGTTTTCAGCTCTGGAGTTGTGCCAGTCTGACTGTGTTGCCACACTTTAAACCAGACTGGGAACTTTATTTGTTTCATAAACAAAAACCAGCATGAGAAAGAGACTGTTTTCTTTCTTCCTGAAAGAAAATATTTGACTCATTTAAAATTCTTGTGTTCTGACGGTGAAAAACGCATAGAACTGTTGCTATGGAAAAACTGTGTGGGAAAAATATGTGCTATTTTAAAATTTTATCAGTTATAGACATGAATGGATGGGGTTTTGTTTATATTAAATCAATCGTTTTTATGAATAAGATGACATGAAGAAATTGCATCAAATCCCGTTGAAATGCATATTTTTGCCATGCAGCTGCTTCCACTGGGAGATGATCCGTGGCTTGATTTGGCCAGCAAACGGCAGTGTGGAACACACTTTGGTGCCTTCTGAACCACAGTGAACCACTGTGCCTGATAGCAACAGGCTTTTATCTGATTTAATGTTCTATTTCTTTTACTTGCAAATTAGAAAAATATTAGCCAATTGATTGCTTGCCTTGTCAACAGCATAAATGGAACAAAATTAAATACATTGCCAAATTTTAGTGTACACATAGATGCATGTGCTTTAGAGATGCACGTGCATATAATTCGTACACAGTCCTTGTCTCCTACACTTAAATTTATTATGGTTTTTTTTTCCCAAGAGGATATATTCAAAGCAGATCCTGAATAAAACAGCAGTTAAACATTCTTGCTAGTCATTCATATTTATGAGTAATGTTCCTCCTACTGCTTACTACTACTGGAATTTCTTCAGTGTTTTTTCCTAAGTTTCTTTCGTATAGCTGGACAATGCAGAATACCCCTATGTGTGCACATTCTGTATTATGTTTCTGTATGTTTTCTGTAGTGAACTAAGATGGGTTTTATTTATCATTGTATTTTTTTGGATGTGCAGTCTGTTGACTGAAGCTGATGCTGGTCATACTGAGTTTACTGATGAAGTATATGAAAATGAGAGTCGCTATCCTGGAGGGGAATGGAAAGCATCGGAGCAGAGTTTCACAGACGTGGTGAGAGTTAAATTTTTCACTGGATAAGTAAAGGTTTAAGAGAAGGAGTACTATGTTTTGCTATACAGTGTATTTACCCTACTAATGCAGAAAACTGTTCTATTTCCCTTACATAAAAGAATGGAGAAAAAGCCCCACCCCCACGTGAATTCACATGCCCTTTTGGATGGGTGTGGGAAGATGATGCTTGGAAATCTGATTTAAATCGAGCAGTGGATGAACATGGTAAGATTTATCGTTTATCTGCTGATATTAGGACAACCTGCTGTAGTTCATAATGAAGGAGGACACATGTCAAAACTGTAGCAATATTCTGGGTCTGATATTGGTTGCCCCATGGAAAAATACCAAGAAAATATTTAGATAAAGTTGCTTAAGGAATCAGATAACATGACATTGAGAAAGTGTTCACTGTCTGCATCTATTTCTATTTCCATTTTAATGGATTAGTAGCAGCAGTTGAGGGGTTTTTAGGCAAGTCAGAAGGTTGAGACCTGAAACCTCTGTAATTGCACCAAGAATATGTGGCAAAGACAGGTTTGGATCTGTCTGATAATTTACCTGTGAGCCTTTAGCCATGGGATGAGTCACCAAATAATGCTACAAAGTGAATCAGGAAGTCTGGGGACTAAAGGACGTGGGGAACCAGTTTGTGTTGGTCACACACCACACAAGTGTAGGAAGGATTCCTGTTTTGCTGAGAGCAGAATAGCAGCACTGAATTTGTGGGAAGGGAGCCATGCAGGACTGATCAGGATGAAACATTGGTTATTAGGCAATTCTGAAATAAAAAAACCTTCAAAATCTTTCTGTGAAGAGTCACATGCTGCTAGACAGAGATTTTCAGATTATATATGTTACTAATATGATCAGGTTAGAAAATCCTAATATGCTTATTACTTTCAATAAATTAAGACGTCATCACAGAAAGTTGTGATATAAACAAGCTCACAAGACCATAATTTGGATTCTACAGCAATAGGAAAAAGTAGTCAGTGTCTCATAGCAAAGTATTTACAGGGCATTGGTTTGATGGTTTGAAAACAAAATAAATAATTTTTACAAAAAGGAAGATCATGGCAGATAATGGAAAACCCAAAATTTTGCAAAACTATAGGAAATTTTTGTTTTGTTCTAAACCAAATGAAAACTCTCAAAAAATTACTGCTTCTAAATAAAAAATAGCTAGCTATTAGAGAAGAAAAAAAATATTTATCTAGAGTACCTGGTAGGAGTCTGCAGTAAGTTTTTAATGAGATGAATTTAAATTAAATTTTGAGTCTTGGATGCTTGGCAACTGAATTATACATAGACCAAAAATACAGTAACAGGCTTATCAGTTCTTAAAGTTTTATAATCAGAGTTCACGTGGTTGGTGTTCCTTTAAATGAAAAGCTGCTGGAGTCACAAGAGTGCACAGAGCATTTGACTCTTGTTTAAAATTAAGGGTTAGATTTTCCTGCAGTGAAGTGTGAAAATGCGATATCAACATCTGAGAAAACAAAAATGCAAAGAAAAGAGCTTGAAATTTATTGTATCTGTTTTAATGTTGAGATTTTTATTGTCACATATATTACAACACAGCATCATTATAAAATGTCACCAGTGGCCCCCTGGCTATTAGGCTGTAAGGGTCTGCAATGCTGAATAGTCTTGTGTGATAAAGCTTCATCCTCTGTAGGTACAGTCACTCTATTACCATGCTTTTCTTCTTTGTATGTCAGTTGTATTTCTGAAAATATACCAACTAATCAATTCTGCCTTAGGGTGGGAATATGGAATTACTATTCCTCCAGACACTAAGCCCAAGTCATGGGTTGCTGCAGAGAAAATGTACCACACACATCGACGACGAAGGCTGGTGCGGAAACGTAGGAGGGAACAGTCTGAAGGAATGACAGCAGGAAGGGTAAGAAAGAGAGATCCACACAGAGACTTGTACATTGTAACAGTTTGAGGTTTTTGGTTTGTTTGTTTTTAAATCTGCATGAGATTACTCATTACCTGAGTGAAGAAAAAATGTAATACCAAGCAAAAAAAATCAAGAACACCTTTTCCTTTCTTTATCTTTTTGTACGTTGATGTTTCTAGTTTTGGTTTATGAGGGGGTTTTTAGGCTTGCTAGAGGAAACACTGCTTTTTTTCACTACAGTTACACAACACTGTGGATAATGAAAATTTATATCTTCAAGGGAAGGTCATCATATGAAGATCAAGAAGGATGGGAATATGCTTCCTTGATTGGCTGGAAATTTCACTGGGAACAACGCAGTTCTGATACTTTCCGTCGAAGACGATGGAGACGAAAAATGGCTCCCTCAGAGACACATGGTGCTGCAGCTATCTTTAAACTTGAAGGTGCTTTGGTAAGAGACAGAGTGTCAAACACATCTTTCAAAGGTCAACCTGTTAATTTACAGTAAATAAATGTATCAGACATTTTAGCTCCTGAATTGTTAAACCAGTGTCTAACTGAGAAGTTAATACAGTGTATATTGTTTAAATTATTTAGTCAGAAAGGGATCATTTAAAGTTGGGGTAGAGTTTCTTTTATTATTACTAATTTTTACTATTTTTATTACATATGCAGTATTATATATCACATTATATATAATTTATGTTTTATATTTTTTAATCTTACTTTATTTTTTAAATTATTTTTATTTTTGCATTTTGTGAGATTTAGCTCAAAAGGCAAAATTACTAGATGAGCCTCTTGTAAGTAAAGTGAAAAGATAGCTCAAGCTTTTCATGCAT
>VXBC01006029.1:1009974-1054957 GCA_013399945.1 Ploceus nigricollis | reverse complement strand
TAATTTAGATGTTTTAACATTGGCACAAGAGACAGCAGGCTTGGAAAAAGCTGCCCCTGATGAATATTTGCTTCTAAAAACAACCAAACACAAGAAAAGATATTAAAAAAACCCACAAGAAAAGAAAATAGTGTGTTGGAGAAGTCAGAATTTCATATGACACAGATAGATGAGCAGAATGTAGTTATTCCTAAAGTTTTGAGGTAAACACAGCTTCACAAATAACCTCTATTTACCAAAATATAAACTGTAGCAAATAAAGTGAGAAGGCTCCTTTGTTTTTATAAAATATATAATAATTTATTATATATTTTGAGTGTACATATATACATATATATATATGAGTGTACAGCATTAACAAAACTTTGCACGGTTTTTTTGTTTATTTCTCTTTTTCGCATCAGATGTTGACCAAGGATTCACTAATAGCATTTTCTTTCTCCAGTTAATTTAGCTGCTCTGAGTAATAATTCCTATTTCAGTTTTGCTTACAGCTATAGTCCCGGGCTAGTGTTGGGATAAAGCCTTAGAGCAGTTCTCTGCCACAGCACAGTGCAGAAGACCTGTGAGCTTTCCTCCACGATGAGCAAATAGGTAGCTAGTACATATCCAGAAATAAAACATTCTGGAAGTAAGATGAAATGACTGCATATGATTTCTGCAGAGCTTCAATTGGCAACAGCAAATGACCTCTGGACATGAGTAAACATCTTGTAAAGTACATTTACTCACAGATGTAAATTTCTCCTTGTGCTGGAAGAGAGATGGAAACCCATAAATTCCCCCACATAGTCCATTTCTATCAAGTTCCTTCTATGTTTGTAAATACTCAGTAACTTTTCTCTATATGTAATTTCAGGGAGCAGACAACAGTGCTGATGATGGAGAAGGGAAGAGTTCAGACAAAGCCAAGGAGTCAGCTACAACAGTGTTTGGTGCCAATACACCAATGGTTTCCTGCTATTTTGACAGTAGGTTCTTTAACAATTCCTTTCTCAAAAATGTTGTCTGTTTCATTTTGGTGTCAAACAGAATCATAAATCTTTGTGGTTTACATCTAGCTTTATATGCCTTCTGTAGCAATTACTATTAGACCCTTGATTGGATCCTACTTAAGTTATTAAAGAAAAATTACAGTTAGTAATTTCAATATTTCAGTCCACTGTCACACAGATATTTTTAAAACCTATATGGGATAGGAATTTTAATGCTAAATTTAACTTTTTTGTTGGTTCAGGTCACTTAATCAGCTCAGTGCAGGGTCAGACAATGCCTGGCCCAGAGGAAGCAGTAACATGAAGTTGAGTTGGCAAAGTGAACAAAACTGTAACTTTGCCAACCTGGGTGGGTTTTAAATTCTTTGTAATCACTGTAATGTGAATCACAAAAGCAGGGATGTTGAGATGGGAGCCACTAGTGCTAGTTAACAGGAATAGAGGCCAATCCTGGGACTTAACATCCTTTTTGAGGAGCTCTGACTGGATCACTTGTCTTTATTTGAACTCTGCTCAGTTCAAATAAAGAGAACTTGATCAACCTTGTGAGAATGGATGTCTAAATCTTAAATATTTCAGAACTTGGGGAATATTGTTGAGGTTTCTTTTTAACAAGGACCATAGCTGGAGGAAAATGGCATTTTTTCTTGCCAGAGGTCAGAGGTTTCAGCCCAATGAGGCTATATAGTGGCTCAGATTTTTTCAAGGGCTAAAAGGGTTACACCTGACATTTTTTAAAGAAAAGCTGTAGTAACTTAACCCCACACGGTCCTGGGTTGGGGCCACTCACATCTTCTTTTTAAACTATTCCACCTAACATGAGTGGTTTATTTTTAAAAATCTTTTAACCAAAGAGACAGAGTTGCAATTGGAATAACTTCTAGGCTAACAGCTAAAAATGTGAAAGACCCAGGACCTTGGAAGTGCTGTAGTGAATACTTAAATTAAGCAAAGGACTGACCAGTTCTTGATTCTCTGAAGGTGAGCTAGATTATCACACTGTTTCAAACAGCAATTTTTGAATATAAGGATTTTTAGAGGATTGTATGGTGAAAAAAACCCAGATAGCATTAGTGATTTTTTTTTCATTTCTGCTTTGTGTTGGAACAAATGTTCTCAGGTGCTAGCTCATTGGTTTTAATACACTCATCACATGAAAAGCAAAAATGTTACTACAGTGCTTGTGTTAAAATGTGTAAGGCATTTGTACAAACTCAAAATATCTTCATCACGTAAAAGAAGCCTGTCTAATGCAGTTGAACTGGTTTTATTTATTTGATCCAGGAGTATATACTTACCACCTTCGCTGTTACATCTACCAGGCAAGAAACCTCATGGCTTTAGACAAAGACAGTTTTTCAGGTATGGAAAAATCCTTCTAAAGGTGCAGAAAACCCACTTTTGCCATGAACTTGTAGCTTGATTTATTTGGATGTAGAATCTCTTAACTCCTTAAGGTCTGTGTGTAGGTCCCACGTACTGAAACTATGCCATAAAGAAAGTCTGAGCTTTATTACATATGAATCCGAATTTGGTTACTACTGCCCAGAGGCTGCTGCAAACAAAGAGCTCTGTATGGCCTGTACCAGTTGCTGCCAGTGAATTCTCAGGGAGGGAATTGGATTTCAGATGAAGTCTGAATTTCCCATGACCAGGCCCTTCCTTTTGCCTTGGATTCTCCTTCTAACCAAAGCCTACATGCAGTTTTGTCCTGCAGGAGGCTTGCACAAGAGCAAGGATGAAGAAAGCTGGATGGTTTCTTCACTAGTTATGTCACCAGCTGCCAGTGTTCAGTGTTTTATATTAATTCATTACGGAAATGAACTTGCAGAAAACTACACTGTGCCTTACTGATAAGCATGTCTTTTATTTGTTTATACAGGTTTCTTTCCAACTCTTAGGTATTCCAACAGTGTTGTGTCCATCTGGCATCTCTGTAGTCAGGCTAATACCCGGTTTTCAAGTTTTGTTAATTCAAATCAAAATTTCACTGGAATACCACAGAGCATATTGAATTTAGATTCTGTAAGAATATGACTTTACACTTCCTTTAAGGAAGTTCAGCAAAAGACAAAGCACAAATGAATTTTCTTTCTCCATTACCCTCCATTTGCATCATTCTTTTTCTCCCTGTAATTAAGTGTAATGCCTCTGTCACAGAAGATGCAGTGCTTTACAAGTTTTAGTGATATTTTCTAAAATGAGGAGGGTTTTGTACGGCTGACCGTACAAAATTTGGTCTTATTTCAATACTCAGCACATAAAAGCAATGCAAAGAAACAATTACAAATGCCTCTAAATTGCATTTGGATAATCAGGACAGGCACCTCAGATGCAGTCATACATAAACTAGCTCATCTACATTTTATTTTCTTCTAAAATTAGTTTGAAGAATTAGCTAAATTTTGTAAAACTCTGATTGTGTACCTTGTCAGAATCTATTGCAACTGACCTAAAGATAACCTTTAAAATTGCCTTTAGTCATTAATGATTGCAATTTTTACAGGAAACATTAATGATCATCATCAGATACCTTCTACAGAGCTCTTGATGATTTAAAGGCCTGCCAAATACTGGGCCTAGACCACTTGAATCACTCAGCTGTTTCACAAAAAGAGATTGCTATAAATGAGCATGTTTGAAACCTAACCATGATCTGAGCAATACAGCCTGGGACAATTTGTTGTTGGGCAACTAGTCAGACCTTGAATTATTTCTTTCTATTATTTGTGAGGTTGTACAGTTGTATATCAATGGAGAGAACAAAAAAGGGTTTCGACAAGATTTAATACAAGATTAGTATAAAGAGTGTTTCATTTTAGTTTTCTGGTTCTCTTTCTGCTTTGCAAGATATATTATAATTTTCATTTATTGCTCTGTTAATCAAGCCTTGTATAAAGGAAGTGATTTAGTCATCAAATGGAAATTGCTCTGTTAAATGTAAATTATGTATATGTGTTCATTTTTGTTTTACATAGAATCGCTTATAGAACTGGTAACAACAGTAGAAAAATAACATGATATTTGATAAAAAATGTGCTTGTGTGCCTTATATCTTGATGTGGTTTTGTTTGTCTGTAACTCTGTGCTTTCAATCTCTGTATGATATTTCAGATCCATATGCTCATGTTTCTTTCCTCCATCAAAGCAAAACAACTGAGATCATTCATTCAACTCTAAATCCTACATGGGACCAAACTCTCATATTTAATGAAATTGAGATCTATGGGGACCCACAGTCAGTAGCCCAAAACCCACCTAATGTTGTTATTGAACTTTTTGACAGTGACCAAGTGGTAGGTGAAATCTTTTTACCCTGATTGCTTTATTTATTTATATTAGTTGACATTACATTCATGGTTATTTTTGCTATTTTTGGTTGCAGGGTAAAGATGAATTCCTTGGAAGAAGTGTTTGTTCCCCCATGGTCAAGTTAATCCCAGAAGATGATATCACACCAAAACTGCTCTGGTATCCTGTAACAAACAATGGCAAAGCTAGTGGAGACATTCTTTTTGCTGCAGAACTTATTTTGAGAGACAAGGTATATATTTCTTTTTTGTATGTATGTGTAATGTAGTAAGATACAGCATATATTCTTACACGGCGAGACATTATAGGAGGAGCTGTCTTAGTACTTGCAAGGTATTTCATCTAAGATGAGAGAAACTAATACTCATGTTTGTGTCTTAACAGGGTGGTACCAACCTTCCAATTCTTCCATCACAAAGGGCACCAAAGCTTTACATGGTCCCTCAAGGAATCAGACCAGTAGTTCAACTCACTTGAGTTGAGGTATGGTTACTCTTAAACTAAGTGAATACAAGTGCAGTCTTCTCATCCTCTAGACAGAAAGTTTGTGAATTTACTTACAGAAAACAAAAAAAAATCATAGTGAGAAATACTCTTTTCTCTAAGTCTTTGTGAATTTCACCATTTCTGTTAATTTTTGTAGAACTAGAACCTTGAAATATTTTGCCAGACACATACTATTATTGAAAAGATTTCATTTCTTCTTTCCTATTTTTTGAGTATTATATTAAACATACTGATATCCCTTCCCACTTTTGCTTATATTGGATTTTATTTTACAGATTCTGGCCTGGGGGTTGCGAAACATGAAAAATTACCAACTGGCACCTGTTATGTCTCCAAGTCTAATTGTGGAATGTGGGGGTGAAATGGTGGAATCTGTGGTGATCAAAAACCTCAAAAAGACACCGAATTTTCCATCTTCTGTTCTCTTCATGAAAGTTGTACGTTACAAAAACCTATAAGCCAGCTATCTATAGCAAAATAAGTTCCTCCATAGTTGTAAAGGTCAAGGATTTGTTCTGAGTAGAAAGACTCATGCATTCTTTTTTGATTTACCATAAACAATTTATGAGCCTGAAAACTGTAATAAAGATCATGTAAACATGTCTGTACTAGTCACTAGTAGGTTGCACAGTTTTATATGCACAATCCAGTGCAGTATATATTTTTTTTATTTGAAAATGCATGAATTTACCTATAGATGTTTGGCTACTTTCCGATTGCTAAGAGGGGTGCTGTGCAAGAGTCAAGAAAATTCAAGATTTGGGGCAATTATTCTTACTGATTTTTATTGACTGATAAATTTAGAGGTTTTCATTCACCATACAGCCATGGAATGTAGTCGTTCAATATTAAATAAATGAAGTAACAGCTCTAAACAGCGCTATTTAGGGTGGAAATCTTTATTCTTTCTTTTTCCTCTGTTTGCATTGTAAAAAAACCTCTAACTTTCTATTTTTAGCTTTTACCAAAAGAGGAGTTATACAGTCCATCTCTTGTTATTAAAGTAATAGACCACAGACCATTTGGACGGAAGCCCATCGTGGGACAATGTACTATTGATTTACTGGAAAGCTTTCGCTGTGACCCCTACACTACTAAACAGGACATTGCACCACAGCTGAAAGGTAGAAAGCTGGAAAATGAAAAGTTCTACTTTCTTGTGAGATGCTAGAATCACCTGCCTGTTTACTCTGCATGCTGTACTGATGAATAGCCATCTCGTGTTGTATACTTAGGAGAGATAATACTATCTGAAAGGAAAAACATGTAACAGAGAGTATTAATTAGTGTAACATTCTGTGAAGCATAAGAGGGCGTAATGCAAAGGAGAGTCCAGTCTTGGACTTGTGCTCGTTCCTCTTTAGTGTCAACTTGGAAGTTAACTACCTGCAGATCACCTCAGCACTAGTGCCAAAGAAATGATCCAGTATTCCAGCAAATATGGTCTGAATACAATGGTGACATTTCCTCTACATTTTTTCAAGTTTTACTCTTACTTTTAGTTTTAATTCTATATATTTGAGAAATGTTTGCATATCCTGCACAAAAGTATTTTTTGTGTTTTTAGCAAAAAGTGGCAATGAATTGCTTTCTTTAGAAGATCAAACATATAGCCAGTGAATTACTTTACATCTTCTGTAACTGTGCGGATTTAAATCTGATGAAACTGTTTAGTAAGATATTTTTCCTACACCATATTGCCTTAATAAAACCTTTGGCTTACAGTTAGTCTGCTCTCTGCTGCACCTCGCCAGGATACAGTAATTGATATGGAAGACACACAGCCACTGCTAACAGCTCAGGTAATCTTTGAAATTTGATGCTTAACTTTGTTCTTAAGATCTCTGATTTCTGAGGAACTCTCTAGACAGTAAAATTGTCAGAAACATATGCAACCCTCTGGAAAGCCAGATGGGAGAAAGTTACTTGGTGACAGGAAAGTGAAGGAAATTTGGTAATAATTTTAATCTTTGTTTTCATATCGTGAACACCAAACTATAGCATTTTGTCCGTGGTCAAATTCACCACTAGCATAAGAATTAATTCACTTGTTCAATAGCTACTGAAAGTATGTGATAGAACATCACCCCATTCCCACTGATGGTGGTTAGGGCAGCCTGATTTTGCACAGACTGAGCAGTTCTAGATAAAGAAGTAGGGGTATGCTCTGGTCCTTCAGCCCTTTATTTTATCACAGTGACAGCTTGGCCTCTCTTACCTTGAAGCCATCCAAACCCAATAACACTGAAACAATTTTTTTCTGCACTAACACTTCTTTTCCTTCTCTGTTGTGCCTTGTCTCTTTACTGCTCTGATTCTTTCGGGACCACCACAATACAGTTTTACTTTCCAGGTAAAAAAATAATTCTACTTACAGAATTTTACTCTTGAGTTGAAACATGACTGAAGACAGATTCCAAGCAGTACATTTTTAAGGAAAAAAATATTAATTCTTTTAGGACTGTAAAATGTGTCCCTTGCCTAGAAGGTGCTTTCATAGATATCTGTTTCATAGATGGCCTGTTACATTAAAGGAAGAAGAGAAATTATGCTCTTTAATATATAGCAATTTTGCAGGCTCTTAATCCACAATTTTGACTTTTGAAAATGCAGAATATTTTACGTTGTTACAGCAGTCCAAAAGTAAGCAATACTGAATTTAAGCTTTTGGACTCTTACTGCTATTTGGGTATTTTAATGATTGCCTTGTTCTTCCTTCATCTCTTCTTCTTATTGTCATCATAGTCAGACTCTAATTTAAGTAGATAGATAGACCATGATCTTGTGATTACTGTCATCATACATGTAAATTGTCACTAATATTTAATTTACAACAGTCTCTAACTTTTATCTGAAATAGGTTTTCTCTTCTAATATAAGTATATATTCTAATACAAGCTGGAACAGAGAACTATTTTCTTTTAAAATGAAAAGGAAAAATATTTAGAAAATAAAGAAGATTTAGCACTTCAAAGTCACCAGTAAAGTTGATTATACTTGTGTAGTTTATTTCAACTAAAAAGAGAAAATTTTAAATGCTACACAAGCAGAAGCACAATTTCTTTTAGTTTGACATCACCTAAGCCAAATATAACATTAGATACAGTGAAAGCATCCATATTAGAGGGATGAAAACTCAGAACAATCTGAATTGAAATAAGTAAAACTGTGGAAAGTGTAAGTGCTGTGCAGACAACACCCTGAGGACACAAAATGCCAAAATTTCATCAATTACATTCCGATTTCCAGTGTTTAAGCAGTATGTCAACAGCACTCAGCAAAATGGCTTCTCCAACAACAGTGCATGTATGTACCAAACTGATGCATGCAGGTGACCAGGATGGGCTGGATGGGGAGGAATGTTAACCTATGGGGCCTTGAGGGGGTACTTCTCTGGGCAGCTCTGCCAGAGAGAGATTTTGGAGGAGATGATGCTCACAAGCCCTGTAGGATTAGTTATATTAAGGTACCTTTGTTCTGAAAATCTTACTATGCTTATACAATATGTATGAACCACTAAAAACTTCTTTGTGTGCCAACTTACTTAAAATCTGTGTGATAAAAGCAAAAAAATAAACAGGAATGATTTCACTATGCTATTAATATTTAAACTCTGTTTAGAAGTCTACTTCCTGGAAAATAAAATTACAATTTAAAAAATTCTAACTCTGACTTTTCTAGGTATCCACTGCCTCTCTTAGATTTTTTTTCCATAATTCCAGATTTTTCAAAAAGATAATAGTTAAATGTCACTGTCGTGACAACTTCATGTATAACAATGTACAGTGAAGTTACTGGATACATTTTAAAAAGGACAGTAACATTACATTGTTTTTACCATGTGAGTATTTCACTCCAAAATCTCTAATTTATCATATGGCGTTTTATTCCGTGTTCTGGCATTCTGTGAGCACATCCTGATTACAACTTTTAGTAACAATAATATCTGAATATTGAAGACTATTATTTGCTCTGGGAATTTTTAAAGAAGATCTTAAAGTTTTGATTTCTTTTTCTCCTTAACTACTTCTTCCCAAAACTACCAAGTGCATTATTTGAAGAGACATTTGGAGGTATATCAAGGGGAAAAAATACAAACCCAAAACATAACCCCTGACTTAAACTCTTCCAACATTATCCTTTGATGAAAGATTCAGAGTTCTATAAAGTATATTTTGTGAAAAGGCTTCAAATTTGCTCTTTAAATGATGATTGAGTAATTATGCAAGCTAACCTTTGCATTGTCAACATTACAAACCAGTATTTAAACAAAGTGAAATTTAAATATAGCAAACTATTCAAAATTACCTCATGAATTCTGCAAGTAAGTTTTGCAAATCACTAATGATGTTGTTTCCACAAAAAAATTCACTCCAACTGTCTTTAGAAAATGACAGTCCCATGCTAATCTGATAAGAATATGCTGTATTTATGATTTGAAGGTAGACAAGACTAGTAAAATATGATAGACCTGAACATCCCAGCGAAATAATTACTTAAGGGAACAGAAACGGGAGCAAATGAGAACGCTGTACCAGAGTGATGTCCTGGCCTATTGATGCATTTGGCTTGTATTCATAAAATGTTTTGCATATTTCTTCTGCTTTGCACAAAAATTCATTGCTAATGCTTTTAAATGAAAACACAAGGTATAATGTATAAGAAGTAGCAGAAATGACACTTGCTAATCGTGGCTTCCAGATGGGATGCATGATGCTTGCTCTTAATGGACTAGTGGGTCGTAATTATCGTATCTGTGATTTAACAGGTGGAGCATTTTGGATTGTGCACATTGTTTTTACACTTATATGGATAAATCTATAGACACAATTTTTTTGCTTTTTTTTTTTTTTGGTTATGTGAAGAACAAAGCACAGGGTAATAATGTCTTACAGTCCTTTCTAAAATGTGCGTGTATATAAATGTGCATGCTCCAGTTCAATATCTAGAACATTCTGCTTTTCTGACAGCAGCAAAAAAAATCAAGTTAAACACATGGTGTCTGAGTATTCTTCAAAAGCATTTCTAAATCATTAATGTTTGTAACTTACTTTGCACACTTACTATATACAAACTCCTAAACATTTAAAGCCTATTTAACTGTATAAAATTCTACAAATCATATCCTCACCATTGCTTTTATTTTGCTCTTTTTTTATGACTTGATCCTCATGAGCAGCTCACAGAAAAGGTAATGTATACTAGTTAAAAAAAATCTACACATTGCTTTCACCAATTGAAAACCAGTATATCAACACTGCCTAAAAATTAGCATTTTAAGCATGTGGATGAGAACAGTAATCTCTGAAAGTGTTTGATATAAAACCTACAGTGAACTTATAACATGGTAAATTTAGGAAAAATATGCAAGACTGAAATAGGAAGCCCTATATATATTAAAAAAAACCCCAACAAACCCAAAATAGCCCCAACAAACCTTCACCTTTAATGATCTGCATAATACTTTAAGATTCTCTGTAAGTCCAAACAATCTTAAAAAAAAAAAATCAGATTTACACAGTGGATGAATACTATTCATTCCATTCATTCATAGACAATGAATGCTATTTATTACCATTGGAAGTTTGTTTTCAGGGGCAAATAATTATATTATGCAAACCCTGTGAATACAGAAAATGGCACTTTCTTAAGCAGGGATTATCAGACTTAAATAAGTAAAAATAGAAAAAACCCACAGAAATACTGTATTAGTAGAATGTATAGATTGCTAATATCTAGGTGACATGAGGCTTATTGAAGTACTATTTTTAAGGGGCAAGACTCAATTACTTTTCAACTTCATTTGGTTAACAATGAGGTAGATCTGCAACTGCCTTAATTATTATATTCTAATTTTCTTTCAGTTAAATTCTTAATATTACCTAACTGATAATAAGTTTTAGAGTATATATTATTTGTTACTATGCTTAATTGTTCATTATTTCTGCTGTACAGTATGATAGGAGAGAGGCTTTATCTCCCAATAAAAGCTTTTTTTATTTGCTTTTCTTTTAAGGAGGAAGAAATTGTTGATTGGTGGAGCAAATTTTATGCTTCAATAGGAGAATATGAAAAATGTGGACAGTACATTAAAAAAGGATATGACACTTTAAAGGTATTGCTCAGGATAAAATAAGTTAACATATTTCAGAGTTTATAGGCCCAAGACCTGATCAAAACTGTCCCTTTTTTTTTTTTTAATGCTCTTCAAAATTTAACTATGCATGATTTTCTATGAAAGTTCTTTCCTAATTGATATGATTAAATGAAGGTTTTAAGAAGATATCCTGGCTTCTCTTCTACTTACCTACACTTAGTAAGAGACGTATTAATAATTTAATCTCGCCTTCAGTCAAAGGGAATTTTACTCTTGACATCTTCGGGCACCAGGCAGATCCTGAATAAACATACACATTAAGAAAGTATGAGCACAGGGAATCAGTACTTTTACTGTCTGTTGGCTAAAATTTGAAGTGAGACTACTTTCATTTCTTATCTAATACAGCTAACAAAGAAACTAAAGATAAGCTTATGACATGCTACTTACTCTGGTTTTAACCAAGCCTAAATGAAGTTTTATCACATGTTCTCCAAAACATTGCATTTGCTCCCACTTAAATATACAACTAATTCCAAAAGCTTTGGTTCCCTAAAACATTCCATCAAACACAAAATACTTTGCAGTGCCACTAAGGTGGAGCTGATATATATATATATGATGATGTCTAAATTTTCCTTTTTTCTTTTTTTAAGGTGTATGACTGTGAATTGGAAAAAGTACCTGAATTCAATAACTTAACAGACTTCTGTGATACATTTAAACTATACAGAGGCAAATCTGAGGAGAGTGATGATCCATCAGTGGTCGGGGAATTCAAGGTAAATTTCAAATGATGGGCAACAAAAAAAAGCTAGTTGCAGTCTTTTGTATGTAAGTGGTTATTTAAGTAGATCTACATGCAAGCATTTCAGCTTAAATATGGATGTGTACATTAGTAGGGGCAACAGATATTCATAGCTACTTAGCTACAGGCCCATCATTTTCAAGGGAAGTACAGCTACACATTGCTCACACTAGATGTGCTCCATGTTAATTGAAAATAAGTATAATTCCTGCTAATGTAACCTTCCCCAGTAAGCATGGGACAGAACTTTCCCAGATAACCTCTCAAACAGGACTAAAATTCCAGAAAGCACATTTTTAGAATTATTTTGGAAAAGGTATTTTATACTATTTCTGTGTTTCTGTGACTTTTATAGATTAAAATAATGCTAATGTAGATAAAACCAACCAACTAATCAAAAAACCTTCAAACCTTAAATGATGTTTTTGGAGAGGGAAACAAAATATTTGTTACATATTCTTAGCTGGAGCAAAACTGAGCAATTATGTTGACATGAAAACAGCTGAATTGAGTTAAATTGGCAAAGGATATAACCTTGTATTTTTTAGTCTTATCATCCAAACCCCATTAAAATAAAACAAAAGACTTCTAGGTCACTGTGGATCAGGCTATAATTTTGCTATTCCTGGATAAAACAGAGTGTGTATGTGTAGGATAAATAAGAAAAAACAGACTTAGCAGAGTGCCTTTTCTACATTTCTCTTGACAAGTCTTTATACTATTTTTCAGGGCTCGTTTAAGATCTATGCATTGCCCGACGATCCCGCCGTCCCAGCCCCTCCGCGGCAGTTCCGGGAGCTGCCGGACAGCGGGCCCCAGGAGTGCATTGTGAGAATCTACATCGTGCGAGCCCTGCAGCTCCAGCCCCAGGACAACAACGGGCTGGTGAGGCTGTTTTGCTTTCGTCTGTCAGCTAACTGCTCTCCTGTACTTTATTTAAAGTTAGGCTTGATAACTATTTCTTAACAATGTTATTTTTTCTTGTTTTAATAGTGTGATCCTTATATAAAAATATCTCTAAGTAAAAAAGTAATTGAAGACAGAGATCATTATGTGCCTAATACCCTCAACCCAATCTTTGGCAGGTAACATACTGTTTTGTATTTTCAATTTACTGTATTTTACAATGTTTTCGGTTTTTTTTAAGGTAAACCATTACTTGAAATATTCAGTGCTCCATTCATAGTTATATACTGACAGTTAATTGTGAGTAAAATTGCATAACGTGTTTTCCTTTGAAATCACTGGAAAACACAGATGTTTGGCTAATCCATAGATTTTCTTTGTCATGTGGGTAAATTGCACAAAGTAAACCAATGTATATATCTTAAAACCAGCCTGTCCTAGGCATGTAAGAAAAACAAAATATGCTTATGGAATATGAAGGAAGTTTTAACTCTGAAAACTAGATGGCTTTCACAAGTAATCAGCTTAGCATGCATTCCCAGTACACTGGTCTTTCCATCAAAGGTTAATGACACCATTGAAATATATGAATAAAAAATACTAGTTAGGAATGAAAAGTTACATTATCTGCATAATTACTATGAAATTCTAGGTCTGGTTTAGAGTTCGAGGAGGATTTTGGTAACTTAGAAGTTAGGAGGACTAGAGAGGAGGACTAGAGGGATTATAAAGGGTATGTAAAACATAATTTGCAATGATGCACTACAGGTTTTTAATTGTTCAGATTATACAAAGAAATAGACAGCAAAGATACTTGATTACAGACACAAAGTAACTTCCTTCCTCAGTCCCAATTCAAGCTGATGCACAGAAAACATCTAAGTAATACACTGTGCAGAAAGGAAGGAGGTAATATCCAGAGGAGTAAAAATGAAATTATTTATAAGTGCAAATAGAAATTGGAGCATGAAAGATAACTGCTGCTAGATTTATCTGCACTGGAAGCATCCTTTTAATACCTTCTAAAGGCTGTTGCTCAAAAATAAACTAGTAATTGCTTTTTTCAATTTGTATTTTTAAGTTTAAAAATAAGAAGCATTTCTCAAAAGAGCAATAGCCTTAATGGGCAATTTTTATGTTTAGAATGTATGAACTCAGCTGCTTCTTGCCTCAAGAAAAGGATCTGAAAATTTCAGTCTATGATTATGACGCGTTGACTCGTGATGAAAAAGTGGGTGAAACCATAATTGATTTGGAAAACAGATTCCTTTCTCGGTATGGATCTCACTGTGGCATCCCCCAGCAGTACTGGATGTAAGTAATTTTGTCTGTTGAAAATTTTAATCTGTAGGACCTAGTACCCAATCTCTAAAAAAGCCTTAATTCTGTGGTTAAAAAACAATGCTGTGGCTTCTTAAGGGTATTTGTTGTGCTTGTCCTATCATCTAAATTCCAAGTGAAGCTGTAAATCTTCAGAACAGCCTTCACTGAAAACCATGGCATCAAATATTTTAATATTTTCAGTAATGTATGTTATTTCTGTCCAGAGAACTCACACTTATCAGAATTTTCTGACCTACTGTTGCAAGTAAATATGAAAGCATCTGAGAGTGTGAATTATTTTGATACATAAAGAAAAAACACTCTGTCTTGGAAGGTAACTGAGCTCATCCAAAATTATCTCACTGTATCAAACTCCAGAGCCCTCAATCTAGGCAGTTACAGTGCTGCCCTTTCTGAGCTAGTTTAATAAATACATTTTACATGATGTGTAAATGCCCTGAATGGTGAATAATTTTAGGATATGTTTCTTTTGCTTTCATAAAAGTTCAGGTGTGAATACCTGGCGTGATCAACTAAAACCCACCCAGTTATTGCAAAATGTAGCCAGGTTTAAAGGCTATGCTCCTCCTGTCCTCTCTGAGAATGGCAGAAAGATTAACTACGGGGGTCAAGACTATACTTTGGAGGATGCTGGTGAGTTGGTTCACTTATTTTACATGTATGTCTTAAATTCACATTGATAAAATAGCAAGCTTTCCAGTTATTTATGGAATACTAGAAAAATATCTTTGATTTTTCTCCAAGTTGAACACACTTTTAAGCTCAATTTTAAATATCTGGTTTTAATTTTTTTTAAGTTCAAATGCAAATTCTAGTTCATAAGCCCCTTGTTTTTTCCCATTTATTTCAGAAGCTAATAAAATCTTGCATCAGCATCTTGGTCCAGGTGAAGAGCGGTTAGCCCTTCATATCCTCAGAACCCAGGGTTTGGTACCTGAACATGTGGAAACAAGAACCTTATATAGCACTTTCCAGCCCAACATCTCCCAGGTACTGGGAACTGGCTTGGTTATGGTATCTCAAAAGCAGAAATGGAGCATTCCAGAATTTATGTCATGTTGTTAATGGTGTGGTAACTCTCAGGGGGAAGAGGGCTACAATTGCTTGCTTTAAAATGTAAAGCAGGTTAGTCTAGAAACATAATAAAACGCAGCTTTTTAAAGAAAGTTTCTGTAGAAATGAGAAAACTTATCTGAAAAATTATGGGGCCATGACAAACCTATATGCAACAAATAATCCCTCATCCATCTTCTTCACTGCTACAGGGAAAGCTGCAGATGTGGGTGGATGTTTTCCCCAAAAGCTTAGGACCACCAGGCCCTCCGTTCAACATCACTCCCCGAAAAGCCAAGAAGTGGGTATCTCCACATACTACACACCCTCTGGCAGCCTTGACAAAGCAATCTAAATCTCTCACCCCAAATATCTCTGTTAGGTACATCCTGCGTGTGATCGTCTGGAACACCAAAGATGTCCTTCTGGATGAAAAGAGCATTACAGGAGAAGAAATGAGTGACATTTATGTGAAGGGGTAAGAGCATTCTGTCATGTAACACTTAAAATGAATAACATTCAGAATGTCCCAGGAATACCTTGACCATGGATTTCAAATATTTGGTTCAGCCAGACCAAATAATAATAACCAATTATTTGGTTGAGACGGACAGCAACTGAAAAGACAGAGTTAGCTTTGGTACTGCATAGCTTGGATTCTTAATTTTTACATTCCCTCATCTTAATATAAAAAAAGCAATAGAAATCAGAGAAATATACTACCTGGCAGATCTAATTTCTCACTAAAAAAGAACTCAGCAACTCACCACTGAGTTCTAAGACCACAGCACTGGTCTTAGATCAGAAATTCAGTTCAGATGTTCCTATTTACAGTGCTAAATTGGAACCAAACTGCAAAGGGGCATGAAAAACTCCCCAGCCCTCTGTGAGCAATTCCTACAGCTGGTCTGCAACTCCTTAATGACACAGTTCCAGTACAAACAGGCACCAGTGTAATCCCACTGCAAACACCAGACACACCTCTCCATATTTTCAGATGGATGCCTGGTAATGAAGAAAATAAGCAGAAAACTGATGTTCACTACCGATCATTAGATGGCGAAGGGAACTTTAACTGGAGATTTGTTTTTCCTTTTGACTATCTCCCAGCAGAGCAACTCTGTTTAGTTTCCAAAAAGGTAAGTAATCCTAAAGATTCCCATTCTTAGAATAAAGATTCTAGTTAGCCTGGTAATTTATATCTACATATTGAAAGAGACAATTTGGTGCAGTTCCATATACCTTCTCACACTGCTGTTGTGAACAGATTCATTTTGCCTTTGGGCCGGAAACAACACACTGGCAACAACAGCAGTCTGCTTTTAGCAGAGCAAGATTAGATCTCTTAATACTTCCACCAATCCCAGAATTCACATGTACTAGCAGACTCCAGCTTTGAATTTCCATAAGTATATTTTAAAGGTGCTTGGTATTTGTTTTTTAAAATTTTAGGAGCATTTTTGGAGTCTTGACAAGACAGAATTCAGAATCCCACCAAAACTGATCATTCAAATATGGGATAATGACAAGTTCTCCTTGGATGACTATCTGGGTAAGATTTTGAATGAAAATAGTTACTGTTCTCTCAAAGCAGGATATCAAAGTGAACAATTTTAAATTATCACATAAGGATTGCATTTACAGTGAGACACTGAGCATGGAAATATACTCCAGCTTTCCTTCACAGTAAAGGCTCACTGAATGAAAAAGTATTCAATCAGTAAAGGCCTACTGGCAGATAAACCAAGATACTTTTCACTCAGGTAAACCCTCTCACTAGGCACATGAAATAATAATATGCATGAAAATTTACTTTACTTCTTTCTTTAAGTAAAATTACTTAAACAAGGGCACTTCAGTTCTAAATATGAGTATTGACAATAGCATGTAATTTAGGTTTAAGCAATCTACTTCACACTGTTATTAATCCCCACCTTTTCTAGAGATACTGCTCTGCATGAGATTCTCTGCCCTGTATTAAGACTGCTTCAAAGTCTTTAGCTTACATACAAACTATACAGGCCTCAAAATCTGAAAACAAGTAGTTGATTTATAACCAACATTAACATTTGCTAAATTATGCACTTAACTGTCAGAAATTACTTATTACATTGCTGTATTTGGGTATCTTCCGTTCAGATATGTGGGGAAAAAAAATCCCTCTATTAAAAAATCAATCTTGCATTAAAGAAGGGGAGTCAAGCTTGCTAAATCAAATTTATCAACACCAGCAAGAGGGGCTTAAACACAATGTGTCCCACTTCCCTGCCTCACAACATCTTTAGACAAACAAGAATATAATGTCTGTTGATTGCCTTTCCTGTATTTCCTGTATGTATATGTTTAGAGATAGCAGGGTTGATGTTGAGCTGCTGTGCTGTATGGTTGGTTGTTATGCAGTGTTTATTTTTGTATCCGCCTTCTAGGCTTTGTGGAACTTGATTTACATAAAACAATCATTCCAGCAAAAGTTCCTGAAAAGTGTGATATAGACATGATTCCAGAATACAAGGCAGACAGTTCTCAGAAGGCTCCCAGGACTGCCTCTCTCTTTGAACAGAAATCCATGAAAGGATGGTGGCCTTGTTATGTTGAAAAGGATGGCTCACGTATTTTAGCGGTAAGGTTATTACTTCTTTTTAAAGTACTTCAGACATGCTCACCTTTCTTTTCAAATAACAAAGAAAGACTGTAAAGAATCTCCCACTTAGCTGTTAGCTTTCAGTGGATAGACAGAGGAGGGGTAAATAGGACATACCATGCACAAGTTCAGGAATTTGGTCCAGCAACAATTTTTTGTTTTAAAATGTGAGTTTAATGCTTCATTTATGTAGTTTGTTGCTAGCTTCGTTTAACCTGAAATACTGTGGTGCCAGGTTGAGTCATGCTATCTTGCCAAAGCAGCTGATGAGGTCGTGTGAATGAATGCATAGCCTCAAGCTGTGCCAGGGGAGATTTGGCTTGGACATCAAGAAAAATTTCTTCACAGAAAGGGGTGTTAAGCATTGGAATGGCTGCACAGGGAAGTGGTGGAATCACCATCCCTGGAGGTGTTCAGGAAAGGACTGGACTTAGTGCCATGACCTAGTTGACAAGGTGGACTTGGTGATCTTAGAAGTCTTTTCCAACCTAAATGGTTGTGTGATTCATTAATTTATCACATTATTGCTCAGAAGAACATCAGACACGTCCCAAATGTATTCCAATCTTTCCCAAAGATGAAAGGAAAATGTTTAAATCCAAAGGATTTTTGTACACAGCAAACAAAATCTCTGTGCTGAGAATCTAGACTAGCTTTGTGATTATGTATGCCATCAGAAGACCCAAAGCATTCTAACTTGTTCTACAGAGAATATAAATGTGTATTTATCATTTGCAGAATATTAAGCCTTTTAAAAGTGTCTTCTTGTTCTTCTTTCTAATGTTTTTGCCTTAAAACTTTATTACTGGAATTTAATAAATGAGGAAAAATATTCATTTATTTACATTTATTACAGAAACATTTACAAGCCACAGCAATATGAAAAATTAGATGCATGGTCATTTGGAAAATATGCAGTCCTTGGGCTGCTCTTGGAAGAAGAGAAAGAACTGTTTTATTTTTGCTAAACAGGAAAAAAAAATTTTGGCTTAGAACTATAGATGAATTAGCAAAACAATTTTATGTCTAGTGATTTGGTTTTTTCTATGTGTCTTTTCCTGATACTGTTGTGACACTGTCATAGTACAGAAATCAGTGTATTTTGAGGAGGAAATCAGAAACACAGATGTACACCATAAGCTGATCCCAGCTATTCTATATAAGTACCAAGCAAGTCCTATTAGTGCAATTTCAGTAAGATGCTTGTCTCGTGCCACTTTTTTTCTGAAGGGTAAAGTTGAAATGACATTGGAAGTTGTCAATGAAAAAGAAGCTGAGGAAAGGCCAGCTGGTAAAGGAAGAGATGAACCCAACATGAATCCCAAACTAGATCTCCCAAAGTAAGATATTTTTATCCCACTATCTTTAGAAATACCCTGTATCTAGTTACTCTGATTCATGCAGTAATATATTAGTCATCAGTTATCCTTTGCAAAACTCCATTTATAAAAGCCAATCTTGTTTTCTCCTGCAAGCATTAGGATAAAATGCAATATGGTTTCAGCATTAATGGCACTTGTTTACTGCAGCTGCTATCTTGCATTTCAAAACTGTCTGTTTTCTTCAACCTCCAGACCAGCATGTTTTAAAGTGTTATAATCTCATGCTTAAGTTTTAGAGTATAAATAATACTTACTTCTTTCAAAATGCAGCCGGCCAGATACTTCCTTCCTTTGGTTTACAAATCCCTGCAAGACCATGAAATTTATTGTGTGGCGCAGGTTTAAGTGGCTCTTCATAGGCCTCATCATCTTGCTGATTCTCCTCCTGTTTGTAGCAGTGCTCCTCTATTCCCTGCCGGTAAGAATTTCTGAATGTTACTGTTCCTCAGCTGTGGGATGAGCTTAGACATCAACAGGATACACTCCTGACTCAGAGTCTATCACCTCTGTTTTAGCAGGAGATAGGGATTATATCCTTATAGTGATAAAAAAATTCAACTGATTTTTATTGAGAAACAATTAAAATTTAGGTTAAAACTAACCTATTAACTAAAGATGGAACAAGGAACTGCTTTAGAAGAGTTAACCTACACAATTAAAATAACTAATAGTTGGCTTAGAGTCTACTAGTCTGAAAAAAAAACCTACCTATTTTCACTGTATTTTAACTCAAATTACCACACCCTAAATACCTTTTGATCCATTTTAATATTTAAAATGTCTTTTTCAAAACTACACTGAAGTGTTTTGTGTACATCATTTTACATCTCTTGTTTCCTTCCTCCTCTCCCAACAGAATTATTTGTCAATGAAGATTGTGAAACCAATTTAAGGAAGAATTTTTTACCTCATCTTTTTAAATAGTGCTGAAATTTCGCCCCAGGCTGTGGACCAAAATCAGCAAGTCTCTCCATCCTTTGTATCTGCTTGTATTTAGAACGGTAAAATAGATAATTAAGACTTTCAATAAGGTTAGCCAAGGTTCAAGAGGTCATGGAAGGTGTTTTTTAAAAACAAGGAATAACCCACAACCCCCATTTTTTTTACTTCAGTAGTATCTATACATGGTAAAGTTCTGACTTTGCTTTTAAAGTGAATTTTTCATAAAAATCACTCAGAGGAGCTGCCTGCTATTGCTATCTCTGGTTTTTAACAGATACTTTCTTTTGAGAATCCTTTTTATTGAGCACACTTTGAAACTCTGCATTTTAAATTAAAGGAAAACAATCACTACTTACAATTATGTCTACCAAAAAAACATCACAGTGCAACCAAAGGGTCATACATCATTTCTACTACAAAGTTTTCATCATCATGCTGCTTAAAATTCTTATTTGCCATGCTGTAGACTTGACAACACTATACACGTATCCTGACAAGTTCATAAACATAGAAATGAATTATACATTTTTTTAGTATAATTACAGAATTTTAAATAAACTTATCCACAAGTAAAACACAAGTTTCCAGTTTTCTTCAACTATTACAAAACTACAATCTATTAGGACTTATGTAGTATCTATCAGAGGATATAATGTCACAGACCTGGAATTTAAGGTATTTTACTGTTATCTGCACAGTGAAGAATAAGGAAATACTTCGGCACAAAGTTCTCATTCATTTATTCATTAGTTAGGAAATTAATAAAGAAATATGTTGACTAGTTTCACTATACCCCTTGTATTTAGAGATGATCATGAATCAAAACAAAGGAGGATGCATGACCTAGAATCAACCCTTGTTTGTAATCTGATCTGCACATGGGAAGTACCTCATTTTGCCTCAACCTCCTCTCCCAAAGCAGAGTAAAATATAATCTGCACTAAAAATCAGGTTATAGTCTGTGATTCTATCTCACTTTTACGGAGGGCTGATGCAAAAGCACCTCTGAACATCCTCTGGTCGTTGAAAGAAAAATCTGCAGCAGAACCTGAAATCAGCATTTGGTGTGATTGTCACATTTTTGACTGGATAAAGATTTCAGCTGTCTTTAAAAAGATGTCAAAAATAACTACAGAAATTAGTCTTTAAAAACTTCTGTCGTTGTATTTAGTGACATACTTAACACTTTCTTATAACACAGTACTGTAAAATAATAAGCATGTAGTTGCTGGGCAAAATAAGTAACCTTATTCTGTTGGGAGGAATTAGGGTAAAGGTCTAATATTAAATAGCTTCCATCATGTGACATCCCAGTGGCTAGAGTGCAGCAAGCAGCAGTCACCCTGTCGAAAACATAACACCACCCTTAGTTTTTTGTTGTCAACAAACTCTTAAGCATCTTGACCCTTGAATGAGAGCTTAGAGCTGGAACTAATCACTATCCAGATGGATTGTCCCTCCACTAATGATGAAATAGCACTCCAGAAATAACCAGCAATTTGCATGAGCTAATGTTTGATCATCCACTATTAGAATCTGTCTCAATCAATACCATTAATCTGACAAACGGTAAAAATCACAGCAAACTTATTTTCATTCAAGACAAGAAAGTGTGTTGCTTCTAAGGGTTGTAATTAGAAAGCATTTAACTTCAAAGGGCGTGGAGCAGAGATCCAAGCAAGCCTGTTCACAGAGCATTTGAAGAGTGGCAGGTACTGCCCTTCTGAGTGGAGTTCACCCTCTTCCAGATGCCTTTTTGTTCAAGCAGGCATAGGCTTGATCGTTTCACTTCAATTAGGCAGTGCTATTAAAAACATAACTGAAAAGTCAGAGAAGCCTCCATCTGCCAGCCTGCCCCAGTATCAAACAAAAGACAGCACATCTTCACAAGAAAGAAAAGGTGATCATTTCTATTTACGTACAGTGCTAGTCAAATCTGTAATTCCTGGTGCAGCTGCTGTGCATGACTCCAACATGCAACAGGTTTTTGTCTAGCTGGAACAGTTACCAAAGATTTAGCCCTGTGTCGGGAACAACTTGGTGCTGCTCTCACTGTGCACCGATGACTGGGATGTTCACTTTGGCCAGTCCAGCTCTGAACCACTCCAGTTACCAGCAGCTGAGGCAAATGTGCTTTTCCTGTGAGGCCATGGAAAAGAGGGTAGAATGTAGATGTTCTTGATACCACTGCTCCTTATTACAGAAAATTACTTAATCCCAGGAATTCCTCCTCCTATGAGTTTGTTTTGCCAGCCAGCTGGAACAGCCAGGGAAAGGCTAAAGCTAAACTGAAAGTGCTTAAAACAAAAAATGGGTAACTAGCAGCAGATGGAGGACAAAAGTCCTCCTGCCTCTACCATCACATAGGTTCAGACACCAGTGGCTGCACTCTTTGATGCACTCAGGTATCCAAGCAGCAGAGGACTCCCTATCAATGCTTGCTGCAGTCGCCCCAAACCCTGACTACTGGAATGGGCTGTAAGGAAGTTAAGAGCTACTGTCATGTACTTTACAAAGAGCCATCGTGTAATTCAAGATAAAATATTTGGAGGAACTTGCACCTATACCACCTCAGTGTAAAGAGGCAGTAAACTCAGGCACACTTACAAGCTGTTCTTGCATTTCTTTGAACAACCACAAGATGACATCCCAAGTCTCGTGTTTTCACAGGGCCTTCCTAAATTCCTACCCTAATTATTCCTACCCTAAATACATCTCACATATGAAGATGAACAAGATACATTTAGAATCAAGGGAAAGCAGTCCCATCAAGTCCATTGCTTCTAAGTGTATTTGACAAACACAGCTGTAAGCACCTTTGGGACCTCCCTATTACATACAAAGTGACTCCAGGCCTGGCCCTTACTGACCATAATGCTGTTGTATCCACTCCCTGCCCCTACATGCTTAAGTATCTATTTAGCAACTTGAAAGTAGTACTAAAGTGTGAAATGGTAGCATTCAGTGCTGCATCTTGTGTCAATGCTAGCTCAGCTAGTAAATATCATACAGCTTTTTACACAGTACTTGCCATTGCTCGGAGCTGCCATTCATGTATACAGACAGGGACATGAATTAGAAAGACAATTCTTTAATGGAAAACTATCAACTTCTTTAAAAATTCATGTGCAAAAAAAAAATAAAAAAGAAAATACACATTTTATCTGTTGAGTCTGACCATGCTCTGACCACAAAGTTACCCTTTGAAAAATTTATTTCCCTTGTAACCTTTACTGTGGCTAAGAGATTGCATTCACTGACAAGTGCAAGATGAGGAACACTGTAGGGAAAAAACACTTTCCTAAAGCCTGCAAAAACTCTGAATGCATTGCAGGTGCTGAAAAAAGACTCCAAGACAGTTCTGTTCCTTTCCCAGACCTACAAGAAGTGAGGACTTGCAGCAAAAAGCACCGGGGCATTGAGAACACAGCAGGAAATACACAAACACCCGGAACGAGCAGTGGGACAGCCAGCCACCCCACAGGGATCCCGCAGTGCCAGCACAGAAGGGAGTGGTGCTCACTGCATTTCAGAGAGCTACCCAGAAGTGGTCAGTGAGCGACACTGAGCCTGCAGCATGTCTTACACAGCACTGAGCTGAGAAGGGTGCCAGCACACACCGGGGGTCTGCAGACCAAACCCCTCCTGTCCACTGCTTTGTGCAGCAGTGGTGCTGCCGCAGCAGCAGTGCAGGGCAGTGACCGCAGCACGGTGCAGCAGTGCTGGGCAGTGACCGCAGCACGGTGCAGCAGTGCTGGGCAGTGACTGCAGCACGGTGCAGCAGGAGCAGCCTGGTGCACTCAGTCAGGCACCAGATTTAGGTTTAAACCTTTCAGGCAGAGAAGTGAACCCAACCTTGGCTTCCAGTCTCCTGTGTAATTCTTGTCACTGTTAAGCAAATTCGGTAAAACAAAAGACACGCTGGGCACCACCTTCTAGGAGAAATTGTGGACAGTCAGTAGCACAGACAATTGTATGAGTGAACCTGTCAGCCCAGGCCTTTGGAGATACTGAAACTTTTGGTCATGATGCAGGTTCAGTGCCAAGCTGGTTGGCTGTAAAAACATGCACATACTTCCAGAAAGGAAAAGATGCAGAACCAGGAGAGACTGGAGAGTTTATATAAACCTGAAGTGCTGTTAGGCAGTAATGGAACAGTTACAGATTTGCACCTAAGAACCTGAACTCCCAGCAGTGCCTCTTCACACAGCTGTGTGTCTGTTGGGTTATGTCACTGCTCTCTATAAAACAGCAGTTAGGAAAATTAATGGAGTTAGATGCATCATCAAACAGGAAACAATTAATAAACCCAGGATATGTTAACAGTGTTCTATCAATCATAATCCTCTTATGTTCAAACCCTGTATTTTATTTTGCTACAGGTCTCAAAAAAAGGCACATTATAAATGAATAAAGATTCAAATGTGGATAATAAAAAGAATCAAAAGCAAGCAAGTAGGATAAGGCTTCCTGTACGAGAAAATCTTGAGACATCAGCACTAGCCTGGAAAGTGGCAGACAAACAAGAAAATAACAAGTGTCTAAAGTCAGCTACAGAGAGGTAGAGGACATAAAACAGATATATTTCTCCAGGGACTATATTAAAAACATGCATATGCACACATGAAGACTCCTTCTCCCCTCGCAAAACTTTCAAACTAAAAGCCAAAAAATTTACAAAAGATTAAAGGAGACATTTTAGTGCAGATTTTAGGTGACTGTTGGAACATACTGGCAGAGCATATAGTTTAATAAGGACAGAGAAAGCCTGCAATGCCTCCCTGCATTTACATATTAGGACAAGGTCATGAAATAAGCTAGCTCTGATACTTCACTGCATCCCATCCTCACTGGAATCCCCAGAACAGTACTCCACTCAAAGACAGATAGCACTGTGCTTCTGAGAGGAGGATTATGCACTCAAAGCTGTGAAATATGTCCTTCCCAGTTGAATTCCCAAGTTTTCTAGCCTTAAGTGCATACTGCTTACTATTCAAGTTATCAGATCAAATACCATGAAGATTGATCATGGGCCAGCCTCAGAGTCACCATTCCAGTTGGGCCATGGCTTCACAATGCATTGGCACTGGTGGCATGACTAACTTCAGGTATTTATTCCCATTCACTACCATGCTCTTGACTAACAAAATCAAAACAAAAAGAAACTACCAACCTTCCTACACCCTGAGTTTTTGTTTAGTGTGAGACAATCCTCTTATTTGCTTCCAGCCACAGTACTATGGTGTGTTGAAAGAAATCATGGGTTATGGCCTTGAGAAGGATATCTTAAGCTGATGTAGTCATCAAACAAAATATTCTCAAACTAAGTCGTCAGCAAGTTCCTTTGCCACAAGACTCCATTTCAGGACTGCAGACAAACTCAGGGAGACAAGAATACATCAGCAGCACAGAAGAGACCCTCAGAAGAATTTATTTGCTCACTGGAGGACAAATATTATAAAGAAAATAAAACGAAATAAAATATAAAATTAAGGTAACAAAAAACTACTTAGCCACCAGCTCACATAAGTACCAAAAATGAGGATGGACACTGCAAAGAGGACAACTTATCAGTTGAGATAAAGGATGCATAAGAAGGCCAAGACTTACTCTAAATGTAAGAGACACATTAACATGCACTAAAACAATGAAAGCTCCAGTTAGCGGCAAAATATTAGACATCATCTACCTTGGAGAAAAGCACCAGGCTTCTACAGCAAACTACAGATTTCTTAACACTCCTTTCCATGTTTTCAAGAGGAGAAACCTTGAAGAAGTCTTTTTTATACGATTCTGCTCAGCTTTTACTCCCAGAAACACGAAGCCTTTGTTTTAACTGAGATAACTCCCTGGCTAAGAACTGATAGCACAGTTAATTAGCACCTTCACTGCAGCCCGAACACCTCCTGTGCAGTCACACAGCAGCCTCCAAAGGCAACTCACAGCCTCAGCACCTCTGGGACCAGTCATGAGCTCCCGTCCAGGAGCCCTGATGCTCCCTGGCCTGGCAGAGGAGATCCATTTCAGTGGGCTGCTTTCAAAGCTGAAGAGTTCCTGTTTTGGAGTAGGAGGCAGTCAATTAAACTTTTAAAACTAATCCTGCCCACATCAGAGCAGTCTAGCCCCAAATCTACATATTCTTGCACCTGCATGCATATATATGAATAACCGCTACTGTTAGAATATTAAGAAAGTTTAGAAAAGAAAAAAAAAAAAAAACAGACCGCAGAGACAATTATTTATGCAAGAAAGACAGGAACTGAAACACCTGGCAAGATCTTCTTCTGGTGTTGCCATACAGGGACTTTGTTACAGAAGATTTATTCCAAGTTTTTGTTACTTCTTGCCTTGAAACATCCTGAAACAAAATGGGATAGTCCCACTGTGCTGTGAGCTTAAACACACACACACACACACACACACACACACACACACACACACACATACACACGAAGCAGACAGGTAAAAGCACTAAAAGCAATCAGTTCTGAGAAAGGATTTACTTTTACTTCAGTTGCACAAGTATACGTGGGTGTGTTTTTAAATAGAAATAAGGTGTCTCCACTCATCTTGCTCTGATCCATGCTGTGCCAACTTCAACCCTGCCAATGCATCTGAATAGTCAAACAAACGTCTATCCCTCCCCAAACATCCACCATTCACATTAAATAAAACACATAACAATGGAGGGAAAATAGACTTGAAAAGAGCTTATTTCCAAATGCAAAGGTCTAACCTGAGGATAGCTATTTTCATGTAAATCTCAATTCTTCTTGCTCATATACATGAACCCAGAATTATCTGTTCAGTTAACATTCTTAGCTTCTCTTATGCAATTAACAGGGAGGAGAAAATTAAAGGAAAAGGGAATGGAAATCCCCCAAAGCAATGAAAGAGAACCTTAGCTCTGGTGCTCCCAACTAGCAAAAGACCATGAAAACAAACTACTTTGCTCAGGGCAATAAGGAGGGGAGAAAATGGATTGAAACCCGGAATCTCTCTTGCACAGCAAAAGCCAGGCCAGTCTGCCACATCATGGGAGGGTCCTGCTGTCAGCACCAGGTTAGTGACTGATCTGCTCCTAGTCCCTTTTGGAGCATGGGGGAAATGCCTTCAATTCAGCCAGCCTCCAAGTCAGTCTTACCTTTGCAAAGGTCAGGCAGTACAGATGCTGATGCACCACTGAAACACCTTCCCACAGCAGTTGTTCAGCATGTGGCCACCTGCTCCGTGAAACCTCCACTCTATTATACTTACCCACTGCAGCATGCCACTACTGGCTCAAAAGCTGAGTTTCCAGTTTGGAAACTGGAAATACCAAATTTCACCTCTGATTTTTTTTTTTTATCTGAATGCAACAAATGTTTGGTTTTTTAAATCCTGTGAAAATTTGCTGTGAAAGCAATAAAAAAGGGGTAAAGAAAAAAAATCATTGCCCATCTGTGAAAACACACACTTTTTGGTTTTGCCGTGAACAGCAGTTACAGTGAAAAGCAGGAGAAAGCCACCAGAATTGCCTGTGGTAACAGCAGTGACATCTAAGCAAGCTCAGGGCAGTGCTGGAGCTGTGACAAGCTCTCAGAGATACAGGCCAGGCTGCAACAGACCCTGTATCTGTATAATGAACAACACCTCAACTGAAATGTCAAGATCAATGAATTTCTGTTTTCTTTTTATGCATAACGAAGTCATTTCATTTTACCCCACTCGTATTTCTTAGTTCCTTTAGTTAAGTACATGTCTCTGCAAAATATGTCTGACAAAGATGACAATTTTAAACTGATTTTAAAGCAAAATGGTGAATTTCAAACAAAACTCAATTCTAAACTCATTTGTCTTACCTCATAAGGTAAGAGAGAATTACCCCATTAAAATCAATTATTTGGCATAGGACAGAATCATGAAGCAGCTGAGGGAAGGATGTGTGGTTTAGAGAGGACTTGAGGAAAAGGAAGAATTTGACTAACAAGCATTTGTAAGAAGAACATTCATAAACAATGTTGCCCTTATGCTACCAGAGAAAATAAAATGAAATTAGCATTTGTAAAAAGCGTTATTAATTTCCTCCTTTTTTTCCCCCGTTTATTTCACAGAACAAAATTTCTAACTACATATAAAGCTAGGCAGAAAAGGTCTAAGGAGGACATCATTACTCCTAAGGATGTTGAGGGCAGGTACAGTCAGGGTAAGAGGAGTTAGCAGGTCCCACACCCCGCAGTTAAAACATCAGAGTGGAAGAATGACCTGACCAGGTCCCCTCATGACCAGGCTTGCCTCAGCATCTCAGCTCCCAGGCAGCTCTGTTAATCCACAGAGCCTCCACTTCCCTACACAGTCTTTGAACAACAATTCTCTTGTATTGAATGCAGAGAATAACAGTGATAGCATGATGTATACCTGCTGAGAACAAAGAGCTGTGTGGCTAAATTTAATCAGCATTTTCTCCAAATGTGCCAAACAATCCTGTGCTTTCATTGTGTAAACCATCTACAGAAAGCAGTGCTACACCAGGTAAGGAATTTCTAAAATATGTTTCAAAGTTATCAGTAGATGTTACCTTTATTGTGCTAGCTGATGTTTACAACAAGCAAGGTTACTTCAAACTCTGTGTGCTTCAGTTCACTTACCTACAGGAATTCTTCCTTCACTTCTTTGTCCTCTGACATGAAGACTGGTCCACCTTCATAATAAAAACAGCTAAACCCACAGTCTTGTGTAATATCTCTCAGAAGTTATAAACACCTGAATTGTGAACTTTACTCAAATTTTTCAGGATATAATTTTATCCCACACTACCCAAAGCTGGTTAAATTTTAGGAGACCTTCTTTTACAATGGATTACCTTGCCTCTTGAAAATTTGCAACGGAAGAGCTAAACCATGTTCATTAGTTCACCTAGTTAGGCATCTGTTGAGTTTGGAAAGGGACTTTTTATCAATTCAGAATTCTGCCTGTGAAAGGCCTGAAAGGACTCTCGGGATCCTTTTGGTTTTGTCCTGAGCTCAAACCCACAGGGAGACTGTCCCAATACCAAACTAATATTCAAGTATTTTAGCTTTTTGTCCCCAGGGCTCCATCTGCAAGCCCATTTCCTTTAGTCTGGAAGAATGGATCACTGGACCCATTATTATCAGTCAGGTTGTCTCTTATCACCCACCTACCTCAAGATAAAAGCCTTGCTGTTTAAAATGTAATCAGCATCCTTGTTTGAGCCCAGCCTGTATTCACTAAAAAGGGTCTGAACTCTAATTAGTGCCAAAAGCAGTTTTATACTTTCAAGTACTTATGGCATATAAGCAAGTGCTCATCTCTGAAGATGGAACATTCAGACTGGATTCATCACCTCCTACCTCTCTTCAGTAAAATTAGTCTGCAGCCTCACCCCGAGTATGTCAGGCACAGCTTGTGATGCCTCACTAAGCACCCTGGGAAATTCTCGTCAACAGTTGCCTATGGCAAGCTAAGGCTCATCTGCTAATTTCACTCCGTCTACACAAACCTTATCTATGATTTCTGTTCCACAGGATCCACCCTGCACTCTCTGGATTTTAGAAAGCTAACAGTCATTCCATTCTGCCATGAAAGGAAAGCATCATTGTTAGATTGTGCCAAGTGCTTTGCTAACAGGTAACTGCAGGCTTGATCTCATTGTCAGTGGAAATGGGTAAGACCCTCCTAGACAGCATCAATAAATAGTTTGATACGTGTATTTTAAAACAGTATTTCCAGACACTGAGAGCACTATACTATATATAGAAATATATTGTGCTTAAAAATTCCATTATATGTATTTCAAGGGAAAGAAATTTCACTGCAGCAAATATACTACTAAAATGTTTCTGAGGTGGAAATAACCCATCCCTGGCTCTTTCAGAAACTGCAAACAAGTAATTAGCCCTTCTGAACTCCAGAGTCTGTAGCCTGTAGCTAATGTGATGTTACTAATGCATTTATAAACATCAGGCTCCAAAGCCAACGCTGAGATATTCCATCATAATTTAGATCTCTCATTAACTTCACCACCCTGACCAACATGCTGTCACTGGCAGAGTGTTTGACAGTTTACATTACCTGCAGACATGAGTTCATGTCAATTCAATTAAGAAAGATTAATTCCAGAACTGACAATGCATAAATATTTTAAAATTACACCTGGCCTTGTTGGCACTGCTTGTTCCAATACTGACTTTAGAAAAGAGAGCGTGTCTTTAGCCTCCTGGGCAGAAAGGAAAACTCAAAGGAAGGTGAAAGAAGGAATTTATTATTAATTCAGTATTCCATCATACTGTCCAATCTTTCTTTTGTGACTCCCCCTCCCTCTCCCTTCCACCCCCAGTAATTAAACAAGCTTATCTCTCACTGTCTGATACAGAATGAAAGGAAACAGGAAAGATTCGATGCAAACAGGCACTGCCAGAAAATTGTCAGCAACATCTCTATGATCATCATTTGCTGACTGGTTTAGATCTAATTTGTGTACATCACTGCATTGGAAGGCATTCAGATACCATGGTGATAGACACCATATGAGAATGTAGATAGATAATATTTGACATTTATCTTCATGAACAAAGATCTGGGTAACTCCCCACTGATTGCACTTCTGATGAGTGAAGATAAATGTCACATCAGACTAAGCCATCCAGCATTCTAGTGAAATACTCTTACTCTTGGCTCTGATGTGTAAAAATATCCAGCTTCAGTGCATGTGAACAGGTTTATTTAGGTAAGCACCAAGCACACAATGATAAAATTATTGGCTCACTGTTATCAAACTGGTCACGATCCCCAGTAGCCAAATTTATTAAATTCTTGTCCAAGGTTTAATCTACTAGAAGAAGCTTTCTCTGAGATTTCATGTAACAATTGCACAGCCATTGCCTGAAAAGTGCGTTTCAAGAAGAAAACCTCTCCTGCTCTAGTCAAATCTGTGCCATGCCCAAATAAACAAACCATTGAGAAAGCAAGCAATCCCTCATGAGCATCACTTTATCTAAAGCATGATCCTGCTTTAGGGACCAGAGCCTTGTCTTTGTACTAAATTATGCTGAACCATGCAGACACACCAACTCCAGTGCTATTATATTGGCTGATGCTAAACAAGTCAGATGTCCTTAGTGCAACAGGAGTGGGAGTCTCTACTAAAACATTAACTGGGAGCACAATGGGGAGCATTCAGACAGCATGGGAAAGGCAGGGAGAGGTAACACACTTTCACTATTTATAACCTGATGGCCCATCCCATGGACTTTTTTTCAGTCCTATTGAGTGAGCTTGGTATTAGGGTTAAATGAGATGGAAGTAGTCATGGAATCCAGAGCTACCTGACATAAGCATTCAAGATTTTAATGCTTTGACATGACTTTTCTAATTTTTCTGCACCCACAGGTTGAAAAGCTGAATTGAGTGGCTTGCAAGGTTCCTTAAGCTCATCAAATTCGAGTAGTACTTCTGTACTAGCCAACATGAGGCAGCATAAAAAAGAGACAAATACAGCAGGAGAAACAAAAGTAATAATGTTTTCAAATCCCTTCTGAGGTATAGGTTTGAGTAGATATTAAAAGACTGAACCAAGTATGTAAAAGTGGTGCTCTCATGTTTTGGGGGTTTTTTTGGGGTATTTTTTAGTATTTTGTTTAATTTTCAAATCCTGGATTGTATTTGCAAGAGTATTAATTGTTCAACACTTCTGTTATCACAAGTTATAAAAACAACAGATTTCCAGATTCTGCCATCATCTTATGGGAGAACTCTAGGTTTTAGTCAGAATTTCAATTTTTTCAAAGGCTGATGATTTTTAGAATGTGCCAGGAGAAAGAATATGTTTCAGAGGCTAAACCTTTTTTAAACCCCTTCAAAACTAAAAGAGAGAAATGCCAAAACCCACCCAAATTAAAAAGTCCCGAAGTATTTGAATGTCTTCAACTCCACCCCCACCTCCCCAAAACCTAACACAACTGGGGAGTGGGGGAGAAGAACAGTTCATATAGGTCTTTGTATGAACCAGAGATGCTTCAGGGTGTCTGGAAAACAACATATATAGACACATATTACTGTTCTCACTTATCCAATCACGCTTTATTATCACATACTACATCTGACCTGGTCACTGCACACATCAAAGCTTTTTCACCAGACTCTGTTATCCTGTCTGACAAAGGCACCCACCTGTGGGCTTCCTGTTTGTGAGGAACATAGATTTGGCCTTTTGAGCACTAAAATTCATTAATCTTAGCAAAGCAGAGAGAGCTGCAGCTGAATACAATTTCTTTAGAGGTCTTTCATTTGAGCAAGATTTAATTAATTTGTATTCTTAATTCCAGAAATGCACTGAAGAAACCTGGACTTACTGAAATTCTGTGAAAATAAATTTGAAAACAAAACCACCCAAGCTAATAGGTAGTACCAAGTCATTAGAAATATGTAGCTGTATTAGGGAAGAAAAACAGAATTAAAACCACCATTGTGATACTAGGAAATATTGTCCTTCCATGGAAATACTATTTCTATGTGGAGTGAGAAAAGACAGTCATAAACTGCACTGAAGCCATAGAGGGCAATGTTTCAGCTGCATGGAAGTTATTAGACCAGGAGTCACACTCCAGAAAAACAAATGACAATTTCTGGTTCAGACACAGATAAATTTGTATTCTTTCATCTAATCTCCTAGGTTAACACAACAATTACTTCAAAATCAGCTCTAAATTAAGTTGAATTTCAAATCTCTTTAATAATCAATTTGTAAACTAACTGTTGCTGTTTTCTCTGATATCAGCTTTGGAGGGAATGAGTTTCAGATTTAATATCATTTTGATAATATGCTGAATAAATCTTTTGCCTTGTTTGTTTTTTCTTTTAACTTTAACCAGAGCATCTTATTTTTCTTTCTGTCTGTTTTTTTTTTTTAAGTCACCTTTTTTAAAACAACCCACCTCCAGTGGAAGGACAATAACCTTGGGAGCCAATGTACAAACAGTTGAGGCCACTTTTAGGGGGGAGTCAGAAGAACTATTAAAATAACACTTTTTTTTTTAATTTGAGAAGACATTCTCTATTCTCATTCTTTCTTCCTTTCTAACACAGCCATTTCTAGACAGCTGACTTTCCCTGGAATATTGCCTTTGCTGGAACAGAGCCAACATCATCACTTGATGTCTCAAAGTGAGGGGTGCTTACACTTGATTTCTGTCAAGGATCAACAACAAGGCAAAACCTGCACCTTTTTGGAGTTGAAAACCTGCTGTTCTGAGCTTTGGGCCAGAAGTCTTGGCTCATACCAAATTTTTCTTACTGCTAGTAAAGTAGGATGCAGGATAAATCTCTTTGATTCAAAATCTTAGGACGTGGGGTTTTTTAAGGACTTCTGAGTTCTAAGTGCTTTTGCACGTAATTTCCATTTACACTGCTCCTTCCACTGCACAGTCTGTGCAGGTCACACTGTTATGTTCTTGCAGCCAAGTGAAAGAGGTTCCAGGCTGCAGCACCCTGGGACAAGCAAGCACAGAGTAGACCAGAAGGAATAAGGACAGCACAGTTTTCATTCTCACTTTAGGCTTATCTTTCATGATCACAACAGAGATACCCAGTGGCCCTGGCATAGCAAGATCACCAGCAGTCTAATAAGCATTTTCAGCAGGAGCCTATGTGCTGGGAATTTGTTCCTCCAAAGGCCTGTGACAAGCAGTTTGAAGCAGAATACAGACTAATTTTGTTTAACAGCTGAAAGAATTGTAGGTATACAAGTGCAAAAAACAGAAGAAAGCTCAAATGAAATGGAAAAACTCATAAAAATTGCATGATAGTTTATGAAAGAGTTACACAAGAAACAACAAAGCATGTGTGAGCAGTGAAATCCCCAGTAATAACAGGAAGCAACTAGAAAATAAGAGTAGCTACAGAAAACAGCAGAATGGGCAAAACAAAACATTTTTTTTTAAAAAGGGCAAAATATCCTCCCTCCCACTTGTTTAACTTTAGGGTCTTTAGGCACAGTGCTACCTCCTTATGTGCTTTAACACCTGTGCTATAGCCCAAACTTTCAGACACTACAGAAATAAACACTTCATGAGAATCCCAGCGTAGCATGAGGCAGATGGTGCAGTACCAGAACAAAGAAGGCACTGAAAGGCCAATACACTTAAGGTGTCTTAGACTTTGGTTTCGGTCATGGAGGGATGGTTTTGTTCTGACTCTTTGAAAAGAACATAACCTGCATTACGGCATGAGCAGCCTCAGCATCAGGCAACAGAAGACCTCCCTCTGAGATGTTTAGACCTCTCTGTGTTTTCCTGAGTCAATCCAATACGACCACAGGGAAATCTAAGCTCTCTAAAAAGAGGCCATAAATGACATCAAGCAGCATACTTCACTGCTAGCTTTGAAAGCAGCTATTTAAATTCTGTATAGGCTTTATCCTAATAGTTTGGTTTGATAGAGATGTTTTTTCTTTTTTATTATTAACAAATTACTGTGGATAATTTCTTGCATTTATATTTTTAAAATCTCAAAATATGAAGAAGTTCCTTAAATTAATACTGTCCTTCATGTTTTAAACTACTTCTCATCTGCATGAGCCATATCTAAACAGCATTTTCCAAGACTATCTTTGTCATCTTTTTGCAAAGTCCATTCTAGGCTATGTTAAGATAACCAGGTTTTGAGGTTTTTTAAAAATAAGAAAAATAAGTATTTTCTTCCTTGTTCTTCTCAGTTTTTAGCAATTTTCTTTCTATATTGCAGGCATGTTGTGTGTTTCTAAACATGCTAGAGCAAGATTCAAATGTAAACAGCTCCATTAAAATATCACACTGATTAAATAACACCAAACGACCTGGATTAAATAATGCTAAAAAACCTGGACTAAAAGAAAACAGGCAGGAAATTAAAAGCCACATCCGACACTTCATTTTTAACTTAAACGACTGAAAGAAGATTTAAAGGACAAAGGTTCTTTTATCTATGAAATTAATCTGAGACACTGAAGAGTGAGACGGAAGGTAATAGACTGTCTGCAAGTTGTACCATCACAGTCACCTAAATAGTTTACTGTCAGCCTGGACAGGCAAGAGAACACACAGGGCAATCCAGGGTGCTGTAAGCCATGGAACCCTACACTCAGCTACAACAGGCACAGCAATATTCCTGATCACTTAGGCCATTAAATGTTTCAGGGCATTCAGAGGGGTAAATATATCTGTTCCACTGAACAATTCTATTCATTCTTCTACTCTCCTTACAACACCACTGAGTGTATATCCTTCATGCCCTTTGTTGGAAATGGCATGGCTCCGTTTTAAGAGCAGATGAAGTGACTTCAAATGAATTTATAAATCTCTTCCAATTGAAAAGCATTGTCCTACTCAATGTCCAGTAATTTCTGTCTGACATATTTTGATGCTGTTGAATGGAACCTCCAAAACTTGGTAAATTTTTACTGCTCTTAGAGAAGCAAAAACATAAATGGAAATTACAAGACAATTGACAGATCTAAAAGCTGCTCTTTTTCGAACAGTCCAAGAGAGATTCTGAAATTATCTGGAGCTCTCTGAAACTCCACCATGGTATACTTGGTTTCAGTGAGCGAGAGGTTTGGAAGGCACTGATGACCAATGAGCTGGTGCTCAATGAACATCCAAAGGTCCTGTAATCATCCAATCACACCAGTCCAAAAGAAATGATCACTTATCAAAGGCAACTAAAAAATTTGGGTCTTTATGTTAACAGTTCAGATTTCATAGACACTTCTAGCTGAGCAGATAACCAAACAAGAAAACAGTCTCCCCAGTGGAAAGCTGATATTTTCCTGACTCGTTTCACAGTGAGGTGACAAGAGGACATAATAAACCACAAGATGTTGCCTTGAACCATAAAAGCTTTGTTAAGCGGAAGCATTGCCCCAACAGTTAATGGACTATGAAGAAATATCCAAAAGGTTATGGGTGAGCTCAGCTTTCTCCTTAAGTGGAAGACAGAAATCAGTCTTCATCTGCCTTTGCGCTTTTTCTCTGTAGGAGCTCCTCATCCAGAAGCTGAGAAGATTACAGACACGTGGCTGACATTAAACAGTGGCAGTGTTTGCAGTGGACACACTTCTGTGGGAATGAACAGTCACAGGGGTGAAACTGGAGTATCAATAGGTGCTTTTACATTGGTGTCCAGAGGAGCCTGATGATGGCTGGATATGCTCAGTGGTGTCCTCTCTAATAGGGCAAAGGATCGTGATGTGATGCTGCTGAGAACCACAGAACTCAGTGCACCTGAGAAGCAGAAAGCGCTGTTCTGGGACAGAAATGCATCTAACCCAAAAGCAGAGCACTTGGACTTACCTTCACCAAAAATGAGCTGAGAAGACTTGAATAGATTACTGACACAAGAGAAGATTGACAACCAAAGCTATTTACAGAATTTTCTCCAGGTTTTGTATTTGGGGTTTTTTTTCCCAGCAGGAATTTACATGAGCTGAAGATTGATCATAAAACACCAGCAAATAATAGTAGGACTAAAATCTTCATGATTTCCCTACATAAGACTTATTCAGCAGAATGTTTTATCCTGCAGGCAGCTGGGAGGAAGTGGAATTGTGATATACTCCTCCTGCACAGGAACATGAGGGATAGCAGAGCATGAAAAAAACCACTACTTTCACGTGAAGGCAAAAAAAGTGGTCAGTCTCAGGAACAACAGCACTGCGCACTTGCAGTGTTAATGTACTTATAGACTATCACTTCAAGAAGAACATAGTTGGGTCCAAGTATCAGATATGATAATGTAGGATCCTGTATTATGTAGCTATGACCCCAGTGCCACTTACTAACAGTTAAAAAATAGTAAATATAAAATATTATCACTCATAGAAAATATTAAATGACTAATTAGTAGCACTGTGACCAGACAGGAAACAAAACCAGAAACTCTCCTTGAAAACAGAGAAGTCAGAAGTTCAAAAGCAGAGAACAAAGGCCTGTTGAGAGTGAAGACCTATAACACAAGCAAGAAGAGAGGGCACAGTTGTCAGGAGTGAGAGGCCAGCAGCTAAATGAAAACAGGCTGAGTAAAGACCAACTGAAAACAGGATACGTGAAACGTTTGAAAGAGATTCATCCCCAAGAGTCCAGATAGAGAGAAGAGCAAGAGACAGCTATAGTCTGTGTTAAGCATGACTCCATGTCATACAGCAGAGTCACAGCTAAGCAGCTGCCCAGTGTCTCTGCCTCTTTCTTCTCTGCTTAGACTCTAACTGAACTTGCACCAGTTGGGCAGTAGCTCAAGAAAAGAAAGTTTAAAAAAAAAGAGGTAGTCTAGTTTAGTGGGATTCTGACCTCTGTCACATAAGGCTCCTTGATCCCCTGGCAAGCAGGCATGAGTAATCTAACAGGGTGATGGGATCCAACCAAGCAGTGGAATTAGGAGAACTGAGATGTCAAGTTGGGTGGCCTCCTGTGGGCTTCTTTACAGGAAGGGCAGGGGCAAGACCTGAATAAAGATGACATGAAATTCTGTGGAGTAGGGCAGAAGACACTGAATGCAATGCACACGTCATGAACAAAGAAAATACAACAAATTTAAGAAAATATTTCTCAGAAATGTAAAGTTTTAGCTTTTGAATTATCTTCCTTCAAAATACACTTAGACAGAAGTACTTTTTGCTTTCCTAACATTCAAAGCCTAGATAATTTAAACAAACCTCATCTTCAGTAAAAACATCAAAAAATCTGTTGGTAAAGGAAATCAACAAATTTTATGCAGATTCTAAATCAAAACCCACGAAGGCTTCAATGACTGAATAAGGTATAAGGAAAATTATCAATGGAAGATAGTATCAGTTTATCCCAGAACAATATTACACATTTCCAGCCAGCAGATTTCTAAGCATAGGAGAACAGTTTTTTTCTTTCTTTTTCCCACAGCAATTTCTTAAGACACTCCCATAATGCATTTTAAGAGCCCAGAGACACATTCCCATTATTAAGTTTTTAACAACCCCAGAAGAAATTTAGGTCAGAAAGCAAAAAAAAATTGTCTGAACATACTTGTAATATGCGAAGATGTCTGGTTTACTGAACAAGTATCAGTAATATTGCTACTACTTGGTTCATATTATGTTCCACTCTGACTCAAAAGTTTTTTACCCCAAATCTCTGTAATTAAATGTATCATGGCAAGCACACACACATTCATAATCTCCTATTTGTATTTGATCATGAAATCTTAGGGACTCTGTATAGCCCCCCAGTCAATGGTAAAGGATCTTATCTCTGAGTCTTGTTATATGGGTCATGAATAATACTAGAAAGCAGTGCTGTGTCTCAAAATTGGACAACAACAAACAAGGGAGCTACAGAGGAGGAATAACAAACACAATAGACCAAAAGAGAGAAACATACATCCAAGGCACTATGTCACTGCCCTACTTCATTTATAAAAGAGTTGGCTAGTAATGAGCATTAATTTAGTTTACATCTTTTAATGGTATGACATTATTCTAGACATACATCTTCAAAACTGGGTAGTAGCACGTTGGCTACTTTTGTTACTTTCACATCCAGTCCTAATTCCAAAATTAGCTAAAAAGCAAAACCATTTAGGAAAGATATGAAACTCAAATAAGACACACACAATGAGAATCCGTTTTATTCACATGGCTTACCCAAAAAGAAGTGGGAAATCATCATAAACAAGTCCATTTTCATTTTGACTCTCTGTAAATGTTTAATGTGAAAAAATGTGATAATTAACGTTTCTATACTCTTATGCTTAAGGAGTCATTACAATCAGCCTTTGTTTGCTACAGAGTTGGCAGCGCAGACCTGCTGCATTTGAGAAGGGAATGTTTTAGGGTCATTTAACATTATATCACTCTTGGTGATCCAAAAGCTGCTATAATTCTGCCAAAGAGTATAGAGGGTTTCCCAGTCAAGTTTCATCCTGATTTTGATTATTGTTTATCTCTAGTCCATGTCTGAATAGTTGTAGTAAAATAGAGGAAGTTTTACTCCTGAATTTGAGGTCAGCTTGTAATGAACCATGGTTTCAATCGCATGAACAGCTGCTTCTTTTATAAGCAAAAAGGGTTCACTTACAGTTCAGGGTAACACAGTAATAATTTAAGGAACAAGGAAGCTTCTATTCATTTCTTTATTTTTTATATGTTTTTGAAACATTTTGACATCTGAGTGCCTATAGTGGACTTGTCTGAATAGAATGTAATATTCACACTATTCTGCTATACAAAAAAAATGAACAAAGTGAATTTTAAAACCAGAAATACAGTAGACCTATCAATCACCATATAAAAAACTTTTTCATTGAGAACTTCATTTTTCATAGCAAGAATAACTATTATTGATCTTCTAAAACTTTGTAATGCAAGTTAAAAGGGACATAGTAAATCAGATATGCTCTCTGGAAACCAGACCAAAAATATCTGGAAATTACAAGAAACCAAAAGGGGAAAACATCCCAAAACCAAGACATAATTAAAGTCAGTGGGACATAAAAGTTCTTACAATTAAACAAGATCTCATCAGAAATTAAGGGGTTGGTGTTTTTTTCCTTATCTAATTTGTAAATGTCCTTCTGGATAAGCAGAAATCATTTCTACAAATTACAGAACTAAACAGAAGAAGATTAACAATGAATTTTTAATTTGCTGTCTATTGCTCACACACTGTCAGGCAGACACTGGAGTAAGCCATCGTCCCAACTCACAGCTGTCCTGAAGAGAACTTTACTCGTTCTTCTTTCTAACCTTTACAAAAGATTTGACCCTCTCTGTTCCAGCCACTGTGACTTCAATTCAGCTTGGACTTTTCCAAGTTATTCTGTACCTGTGCAGCACTGTTCAGTGGATCAGTTCCTTACCTACATACCAACAAAAAGGTGAAGAAAACCTAGTGCTTTTGCTTTACCTGGCACATTTCATCACTCAGCCATACACATCTTTTTTTCCAGTGTTATTTTACTGATGTAGCAAATGCCTTGATTTCCACCTGTCCTTTTAAACAAGATTTAACTTGCCAGTACCAGCACACTCACTCACACCAGGCTTGCTGGCTTAGGGGCATTCATTTAAATGTATCCAATTGCTTTGCAATGCACTTCAATTTATGTTCTCTTCTCTGTTTACTAAGTAGCCATCAAGTGTGGCATATGATTTCACAAATTACTAAAGTTTTACTAGACTTTAGTGGTGATGGGATTGGCTTCTTTGTAATGCATTTTAGCATGACGATAGCAAGGGGAATCCAAATCTAAGACTCAGAGTTTTATTTACTTAGGAGAAAAAGCTGTGCAAACTTCCAACTCACCTGAAGGATGACTGTCACAAGGAATTGTAAAACCTAAACTCAGTTCTAAACGGTCCTGTGTCCTGAATTTAGAGGTAAATTGCTTCTTTACCACTTGGTAAATATTCAGCTGTTCACAGCAGAATTAGCTGATGGAGAGAGAGTCCCAGGAGCAAAGCAATGAGGACTTCAAGTATACAAAAGGGTACATGACTATCACACTGTGCCTTCAGTCCTCTCTCATGGTTGCTTCTCTGATAACTCAAACAGGCTCTTGGCTTCTTTCTCAAGTGGCTGAGGTAGAGATGAGCTAATTCAGGATTTTATGTGACCTAATTCAGAAAACACACAGCTATTTTCCTTCAGCATGCACTGTTCTGCAAGTATTTTTATTCGTATCTATGTGTCTCCAAGGCTCCAGAACTTGGAAACTCTACATTTCTGAAACCTGCTGCTCTCTACATGTCCTCCTTCTTCCCTAACATTTGCTGTAATTCACCTCTTTACCAGACGAAATAATAACTGATTGGTCAGGGTACACTAACTTCAGATTCCTCGTTGGACTGGCCATTTTTAAAATGTCATAGCAGAACAGCAGGAGTCACCTCCCACCTTACACTCAATAGTACTACATGCCACAAGGAATAAGCAGCATGATGAAAGCAATCTTTCCACATCTCCTATCTGAGCAACAGTTCTTGCCAATTCTTGGAGCACACGTGTGGCTGCTGGCACACTGGATTTATGCAAGTTCCATATTTGAAATCTTATTTATTCCTTCATTTTTGACAGAGAAGTCGTCTTACGGCATCTTGATGTTTCTAATTCACACCATTGCTTCTTTTCATGCCCAATTAGATTTGTTCCCATTATTCTTCTTCCTAGCCTCACATTTTTCTATTTTTGACACTTCCTAAAGTAAGGATGACTTCCGGAAGCAGAAGCATGACCAGCAAAGCAATGCTGCTCATCATTCTCCTTCACCAGTTCATGCTATGCATGACAATTATTTTTTCCTTTTTCACTATGTGAAACTAAAATTTCTTGGTAAGGTAGACGCTCCACCCCACAGGTCTGTATATGCCCTGTTACTTAAAATTTAGCTGGGATTCTTGGCTTGAACTTAAAGCAATATATACTTACATAGATTTGTCCTCCTTAAACCACAAGGCACACAAGTATTGATTTATGTATCAAGTTTTTAACCTATTAATTCTTAATCTCTTCTGGTAGTTAAAGTAGAGATATTTTACTTTATCAGCCTTGAACACACAAAACCTAAATCTAAACCTATGGTCAACCCCCAAAGAAGTAATTAATAAACAAGTATAAACAAAACAAGAGGGAAGAAAGCAGTAGGTAATTCAATATAGAAATGGGCCTACTTTGTAGTGTGAAACAAAACAAGAGAAGATTTCACCTCTGGTAAAGGCACATTAGGTGCCAGACTCCTTGAGAGACTTGATAAGATTCAGGTACAGGTTTTTCCTAAGTCTTTCAAAGTCTCCCTCAGAACTTGGTTAACAAACTGCTTTGCCACATCTCCCAGCAATAATACAAACTTTTTTACCTCTGTGTTCCCATCAAGAAATAAATTCAAGATAAATTATGGGGTGTACCAGGGCCCAAGCCTGAATTCTGGAAAAAAATAATAAAATCACATTTTATGTGATGCTGCTTCCTTTCTAAGCATATTACTTGTACTTCAGGAGATCATTGCTTTTAGGCAGCAAGACTATGCCCTCTAAAATGTTCAGTTCTCATATATGTCAATTTCTAATATTCTGAAAAGGAGAAATATAGAAAACACATTTTATATGAGATTTTGAATTCAGAAAGCTTCACTGTATCCTGCTCTTAAAGCACATGACAGGGCATCAAGTAGGAGATGCACTTATGTGTCACAGCAGGGAGAGATTTTTTAAATAATCATAGCACTTTAAACAATATTTAGACACAGAATATAACCCCAGAGGAAAGACAGCAATGCTAAGATGTAAGGGTGAAAATGAAACTTTAATAATGTTCTGTGTGTATAATAAGAAAGAGTGTCAAGCATTGTTTCACATCATCCCAAACATGGATTCCTCTGGATTTTTAAGAAATGGACAGCAAACATACACCCACATAAAAGCATGAGAATGTTTTAATCACTTATACTTAAACAGGTGCTAAAGTCTCAAACTTATTGCAGCAAGTGAAAAAATAAGTACTCTGCACAGGGATTGCTTTCTAACATTGGAAGTTTCTGTCCTATCGCAACTACCATTTGTGTAAAACCAAGGGAACAGCAGCTCACTGATTTTCTGAGTTTAAACCCATAGAAGAGTTAACAGGAGTTCCAGCAGCCTAGCTTGTGGTACCTTCAGTGACACTGTCTAGTTCTATAGAAAACCATTTAAAAACAAACAACCAGGAAACAAAACTTCCAAGTATTACAGAGGTTAGTTTTCTTACTGGACCAATGTGAACATGTAGACCACTCTTGGCCCAGTATAAACATTTTTTCAGCCAGATGATATTTTATTTATATACCTCGACTAAAGAGGAGTTTCCTTTATACAGATAAGACTGCAACATGCACACGTATGGATGTTTGCATATGCTCAATGGAATGTGTCTCAGCCATGGAAATCCCATCAAACTGTAAAGGTTTATGAATGGAATCCAAAGGCTACACAGAATACCATGGATGATGAGCTATTTTATAAACTGGGAAATAACAACAAGACTTTAAAAGCCCTGTAATCTGTAGCCAGAAACTTACTAATGTAAAACAGATTGCTTCTTGAATTGTGTATTTGATAGAGTCACTCTGAAACTTTCTCTTGATGGATCCATTCACAAACTACGCTCAAAGTATTACAGCACCTGCCAGTATGCCATTATGTATCTATTACACTTAAAACAAACAAACAAACACCTCCAAAACAAACAAACAACCTTCCCCCCCATCCCTCCAAACTAACAGCAACAAAACACCAACACTATACCAAAGGTACTGGTATTGCCATACTTTGCCCTCCCAGCCTGTCTAATACCATAAAACTGTAAACTATGAGCAAAGATGACAGTTCAGCTTCTGTGGATACACTCAGGTTATCCAGACCCAGTTTTTTGCCAACGTATTTGAGTCAGTATTGTGTAAACTCGAGCATTTTCCCATCACTCTGATCTGTTTTAGAAATACAAAATTACTAAACCAGGACTCCGCTACAACTGTCTTTAGGGTTGTAAAGTTACATAAGGAGGAATAGAGACACTTGGTGTAACTAAATACTAGCTGAAATAAATGGCAAGCTGCTTTGTTTAAACAGGTCAAATCCCATGGTCAGCATTCAGAAAAAAAAATCAGAGTGAAGTTAATGGGATTCCTCCCTAGACAATTGTAGCAAATTGGCCCCATGATAATGAAAATAAATTAATTCTGTAATTTCAAAGATTTGAAGCAGATTAGAACAACCAGGACATGGTTTTGTACTTCCATCATAATACATGTCTGACTGCATTATATTTAGAGGATAACTGTTTCTTCAAAGTTATGGGAAAACATGACAACATCGCCTGTTTCAGTCACTAGTCAAGTTACTTCATTCTACATTGTTTACTGGATCACAATGATCATATCCTTCTTTTGACGCCAAGCCTTGACAAAATACCACAAACTGCTAAAATACTTACAGTAAAAGCATCCATCTAATCTTTCTACTCAAGCAAAACAGTATGCTCTATCAGGAATGAAAAACTGGTTTCACTGAGGCTCACTTGACATAGGAATGAACCCAGTGAGTATGTAAGGTAAAGACAAAGGGTGTTAAAATAGGAGTGAAATGTTGCAAGAAGCGTTTCCCCTTAATGAATTACTGGGAGATTTGTAGCAGGCCAGCCAGGGTAAGTCTTTCAGCATGTGTATCCAGAAGTGTCATGGACTTGCTGCACTATATCGTTGCTGCCCTTTCCATGAACTGGGCAGTTTCCTTTCACCAGTTTATTTTCACTTCTATTCTGGCAGCTGTCTACAGCAGTAGGCATTTATCTTAAATAATTTGCTACTTGTTGAAGAATTCATGGAGGGTGGGGGGAGAGGGAAATAGCCATTCTTGGTGCACCATGTCATAACTGATTAAAAAAAAAATCAATAAGAATTAAAGAGATTTCCCACAGATTTCCCCCCTCACGTCAGAGGAAATCTTACACATATAGGTACCTTCCCCTTCCCCCAGACAAAACACTACTAGAACTTGCTGAATTTAACTTTCCAATTATTCAAAGTAGCAAAATTTGTGGATGCTGTGCTTTCACTTAATTAAATCAAAGTATTTTCCTTACCAATTAAAAAAAAAAAAAAAAGCTCAGTGATAACTGAAATAAAAATTAAGCTTGGAAATAAAAAAGCGAGTGTTCTCATATTTTTAACCTTTTTCAACAACAGGGCAGAGCCTTTGATGCAAACTACCTCTTCCTATGCTTGGCAACTAACCTCAAGAGCAAAGTTTCTGGAACAAAAAGATTGGGTAGTGGAAATTTAAAAGGTAAAAGCATCGTTTAATGGGGAACGTTACTAAAATGTACATTATCTTAATCTGTGTCATGAAAAAATTATCATTTGCCCAGTTAGCAGAGTACTGTGGAAGAAAGAAAAAATGTCATTGTTAAGTGCCATATAAAGGGCTTATCTAAAAAATTAAAAAAAAAAAAAAAAAAAAAAAAA
>VXBC01006029.1:990938-1009968 GCA_013399945.1 Ploceus nigricollis | reverse complement strand
GGGAAAAAATAAAAAAAAAAAAAAAAAAAAAGAGAAAAGTAAAAGTAAATATTTTCATTCTCCTTATTGGATACAATTATGGGAGACTGGCAAAGTACATTGCAACCTAGACCTTACAAAGTGTTTGATAATTTTTATTAAATGGGAGTGAAAGCAAAATTGGAAAGAGTGAAAGTCAAATTATATTCTTGTGTTGAGGATATGAAACCCAAGGGAGCAACTGGTATTTCAGTCACTGGTTGCTACCGATTTGATGAAAGACCAGTAGCTGTAAAACTTAATGCTTTTCTAGGCTTTACACAAATTCTGTGAAGTCAGAAGTTCACTGCAGCAGGTGAAAAACCAGGCAAGCCTCCCTAGCCCTCATTTTCTCTCATTTGAATGCAACAGTTTAAACTGCAAGTTTGCATACTACAGCCCCACAATAAAGCAAGCAGAACTGTAATTTGCTATTTAGAGTAACCTATCTTTTCAGACAAGCTAGCACTAAACCAAAACATTTTTCAGTTACAGAGACAAAAAAAAAATTCATTTGCATAACACATTCATCATATTTATATTTCCACTCCACTATCTCAGAAAAGTTTCAAACGCCGAAAAACAACAGACAATGTTGAAAACCAAAATATTTTCTTTTCACCATAAAGTCTGAGTAATAACTAAATGGCATTCTTCAAATGGAGATTAACAATGTTGAACCAGATGTTCTCCATTTCACAAGTGTCTATGCCTCAAAAGTACCCAAGACAGATATTCTTTGGAAAATCCTACACCCAGAGTTCAAATTCAAGCTTAAACAAAACAAAATCAAGTGGAACCAATACTCCCTCCCTTCTGCAATATGTGACACTTCCTCACTCTGCATATATCAGTGGAAACTGATAGACAAAATGAGTTTAAAAAGTTATGTGCACACATGATTACATGAAGTTGGTTAGAGAGGTTTTAGAACCTTGACTCTAATGCCCTGATTCAGCTAACATTTCAGAAAAACATTAGCTTCAGCTATGAGAGTCAGTCTCCTCGAAGGTGTCCAATACTGAAAGAACAGCTTTGACTCCAGTTAAAATCAAAACCAGACAGATTTTCTTCAGTTTTTGTCTGTTAGGAGTTGAAATTTTCATGAGAATATGAATTTCCATAAGGATCGAATTTCAAAGAGCAGACATCTTATAAGAATTGCTAACCTTTAAATATTTCCCTTGGAATCTTATGGCATGTGGATGTCCTTTCATCTGTGCCCATTTTTTTCAATGTAACCTTAAATTATGCTGGGCTTAAACCTCTTTACTCGGTATTTTTAGGAAGCAGCAATGAGAATGTCATTTGTATTTCCACCTGTATAGAGACTTACAAAAATATTCAAATTTTTTATTCAAATTTAAATTAAAACTTAGCTGGTTAATTTGCATGTATGGAGGAAGGGTCTCAGATTTGCTACAGTGTTTACCTAGCAGAGATAATCTAAAGGAAAATTATCAGCACTGTGTTACAAATTCCAGTTATCAAAAACATTTGACTTAGGAACCAGTCATCTCCAGAACTTGCTTAGCTGATCAGAAGCATAGAATCATAGAATCATTTTGCACTATAAAAGTCTCTTTTCAACTGCCCATAATTTCAATACTCTCTTTAATTTGAACATTCATGTTCCTCAGACATGGGAGTGTTTTCTGGAAAGCTGCTGTGCAACTGTACCATTGCTCCCTGAAAGAAGAATACCTTTGCCCCATCAATACATTCCAATGATAATGCCCAGCACTAGAATGCTTAAGAACAAAGGCTTAAGACTTGGTTTGGGAGACCACTGCATTAAGTCAGTTTGGGGATGAGGATGAGGAGCAATGGATAGGGAAAGAAAACAAAAAGGCTGGATCAGACCTCAGCAAAAGATCTCCTGTCTGCAGAAGATTTCATGCCATCTTCACCGAGCTAGACAACAAGTCATAGGGGCTTGTCAGTCCAAAACCTGTGACAGAAGTTTCTGTGGCATCAGCTCTACGAAATGGCATCTTGTGGAAACACATAGATCTTGTTCACAAACAAGTAATTTTTGTATTCAGTTTTTACTGAATTCAAACAGCCAATAACAGCCAAAATCTTTTAAATCATAAGCAACAACTTTTGTTTTTGCCAATGAATCAGGCCTAAATACCTCAGACTAGAGTCACAAACTTAGCAGAAACTCTTGAACCAACTTCCCTGCACTTTTGTCATACTTCATAAGATGAGGGCGTATCCTCTTCACACTGGAGCTGCTGTGAAAACAAAATGTCTTAATTAAGATATTAGCTAAGTATTCCAGAAGGTACCCTTGGGAAAACACAATATATATCACAAATAAAGAGGAGGATTTAACCTCAAGTTATAAACAGCAGTATACTCTAATTAAATGGAAGAGGCATTCAACTGCAAGCAGCTCCAAAAGAGGCAGTTTGTCCAAAATATCTGTTAAATCATGGCCACTGTTAAGCCAAACATTTCTAGATTTCTTCCCTTCCATGTTTTGCTTCCTGTATTAGCTGCTGATAAAAACATTTTGCCACTACTTAGCTGGGCAGAGAAACAGACAAAGCCAAAACCCAAAAAGCTGTTACATGGTTTATTTACTTAAAAAAACATGTTTTCATTGTAATATGAACAAGGCTCAATAACTACATTCTGGGAATTAAAGATTCAAACTCAGTGTTCTTAATTTGTATTTTTCCATAGAGCCAATCCTTTCAGAGATGCTGCATAGTCTAGTGATGGTCAGAGGAGAAGACTGGGAGCCTTTAGGATACTGGGTACTTATCCAAATTCACAGCACTGACTCATAGTCTGGGACAAGTCACTTGACCTCCTAAGCCTCAAACAGTCCAGCTGGAAAATACAGAAAGAAAAGCAGCAACCCTGAATGAGAAACAGTTATTATGACTAAGATCAGCTCCTGGATAAATCCAACATCAAATAAAATGTGTTTTCCATATGGAAGCTGCTTTCCTAAAGTGGAATAAAATGTAAATGCCTGTCATTTATAATCATCTGAGAGGCAAATGGTGAGAAAAGCAGCTCTGCAACAGACCAACAGGAAAGACTCTGCTAGGAATGAAGGACACTTCTTGAGGTGCAGAGAGAGGTGAGATGGAAAGCAGTCAGGCATCTGGCAGCAGCAAAGGTGAAGCCATGATTTGAGGAGGTCAGAGACAACAATGTGTCTGAGTCAGAAAAGGTCACTTATTCCATATTCCAGCTGTAAGATGAAAGAATGCAAGTGGAAATTTTTCAGAGCAGAGATCACAGATGCAAGAACATCTAAAAGGTGGACTGTTTGAAAGTGCCACTGACAGATATGATGAATCCATCTTCTCAGGCCAAAAATTTCTCAACCCTTGATTTTTCCTTTTCCTTCTCCTCTGTGCACTTCTCTAAGCAGATATCCCTGTTTCCCAGAGTTTCCCTCCCACTTGTATTCAAGCAAGCCTGCTGCAAGCACTCCAAGTCTGTGTGAGGAGATAACCAGCCCCCAAAGTGGAGGTAGAAGATGACATTCCCTGTCCTGCTCTGCCTGAGCCATGCTTTCTGTGCATTTTTGTGACAGCCAATCCACTAAAATACAGTGTTACTGAAAAAGCTTATTTCCTATACTAACAGAAAAGCTGAGGTAGCTGTGTCATTCCCTATTGGTATTTATATAAGGCTCATGTGAGAAAGAATAAAAGAAAATACTAGTAAAGCAGATGAATTTTAAGGAATTATACCCTATAGATTAAAAAGCACATGGAATCCAAACTGGAAAAGAAACTAATACAGCATTATTTGACCTTGGAACAGATACTGATCTCCAGCATATCCACAAACTTTCAGATTCATCAGCTGAGATCTCTTTATTTCAGAGAAAACAAAAAACTACAAAAAGTTCAGATGTCCCTGATGTAGGCTGAAAAATTAGTCAGTGACAGTAGGGAATTGTGAACCAAGGGAAAGAGATAGTCTGAAAGGCAGTCATCTACAGATTGGACAGTGAACTGCTTGAAAAAAGAAATTTATTTCCTTGGACTGACTTTACTAAGCCAAAACCAATTATGGAAGTGTATGAACAGCACTCTCCAGTTCAAGCTGGAAATAAGCCATCAGAAAGTCCACTACTTCCACAGCTCCTGTGGAAATTGGTAAAGCTTGTTCAAAGCATTAAAACCAAACACGTGCGGAACTTGAGTTTAAAGGACTGGCCATATCAGACTGCAGCAGTGGATGCCCTGACTTTCAGCAGCGTTGTCATTACACTGAAGTAGTGAATCCCCTTGAGTTTTTACTGGAGTGGGATAACATCCTTGCGCACAGGACAAGCCACCCAGAGTTCTGGCATCCCAATGTGTGTGGAGACAAACAAACCAGCAAAGAGGCCACTGTACTGTGTGGCCTCGGGCAGGTCCACAGGGTACAGAAATCCACCCTGGAAGTTTCCTACAATAGTACATTTTCCAAAATACTGTGGTGAAAACTATCAATAGCACAGAGTCTTTTATGGGCTGTGAAGCCGGTACTGACAGTTTCTCACTTCTACCTAGCCAGGAGAATATCTAAGCTAAAAAAAATGCTTTTAGCAGTTATAGTAAAAGCAATTTGAAGAATAGGGGAACAGAGCTGAACAGAGCAGCTGAGCAACTGTTTGAGAGGAGGCAGTCTTGAAGGCTTAAGCAACCTATAGTCTTGCAGTCCACAAACAATGCAAAGAATTAGACCTGCTAACCACAACTTGGCCAGGTACCTGATCTGATGATGATGATATGAAACATATGTTAATGTATGGCTAGCCTGCTGTCAGTGACTCTCCTCTGACAGGAAAAGGGGAAATAAGTTCAAAACAAAGATCTCTCTTGACAATACCCTTAGCAGGATGTCAAAGTACTTGAGAATCCCAATGCAGACAAGAACCAAGACAGAATTCTTGTTGGAATTCTTACAACTAACATTCTCATTTATTCCCTGTTTTTTTCATAATCTACTTCTTTGCCATTCACAAGTATTCTGCTGTGTATTTCATCATTCCTGTTAAGGCAATTAGAGACATAAATACTTGGGCAAGCCATAGAAGTAATATCTCACTGCTCCTGTGGACCAATGGCAAAACTGGAATTCTTGCAGGCACTGAGTCTTTGCCCAAACTAGTGCAAGACTTCACCACACTGACTTAGAGTTGGGACTGCAGTTTACCATTTCCCTTCTGGGAAGGCACCTTACTACCAAATTATTTTCAGACTTCTGAGCAGTCAGAGGATCAGATTCCTGCACCTTTGATGTGCTTTTTGTTAACACAGTAAAGACATACACTAGTGCACTAGCCTGGTCTCTGTGCTGTCAGTGCCAGTCTCAGCTTTTTGTTGTTCAGCCCTTAGTTTAAGTGACTCCATTTTAAACTCCATGTCAGCCCCCAGAGGACCAGTAAATCTAACAATTAACCAAAGGAACAATGCGTTTATGAAGTAAAAAGGTAACACTAATATTTACTCTGAAAGGACACTATTTGAAAAAGAAGTTCAAAGCCTCTACTGCATTGTATAGATAAGACCAGGAACCACTGAATTAGTAATTGTTCAACCACTCTGGGAAAAAGTGTACAAATTTTCCACCATTGTCATCCAAAAATATTTTAAATGTTTTTATGTCAAGTCTAAACAGAACGTTTCTGAAATCACCTTAATGGTTTTTCAATATTACTTAACTTGCAAGCAGAGCCAAAAGGATAAAATACCACTGAAAATTCTCTTTCCCTAATACGTGCAAAAGGACCAGTAAGAGGTTAGTATCTGAAATCAAGTTTTTGTTTCAGCTTTTCAAGTCAACATTTGAAGTCTCAAGAAGCTTGAGAAAAACTGACACCATTTTAGGTGCTTAAATCAACAAACCCCAGAATTTCAGCATTCTCAAAGCAGGCAATGTGCTTTCTTTCTGTGCTGATCATGAGTAACCTAAATAAAGTTATTAATACAATTATAATTAATAGCAAATCTTAGTAAATGTCGTAGTTGTTAAAACAACAAATTATAATTAACTAAAAAACCTAGTAATTCAAGCCTTAATGAGCAATACAATTCCTACGCTGGTCTTTCTCCCATCCTGGACTTATTTCCAGTCACTAAATAATTTTATCACTCCCATTAAGAGCAGTCTGAATAGAAAAATGTATTGCATTTATCACCACTATTATTCTACTTCAGTCAAAACAATATGAGATGAATGCAGTCTAATTTATGAATGGTACTAGAGGAGTCTGACCTTTTTCACATAGCTTTAGTAATTAATCTCAGTGACTATCAGTTTTTTGCTAATCATACCCACACAGAACTGAGATGACCTAGAGGAAGAAACATCTAACAAAAAAGTGAGTTGCACTTTTTTTTTTTAAAGATTTTGATTTTCTCAGTCTGACTCTAAAATACATTAAATGCACTGCATAGCAATTACTACACATTTAGGAGAAGTGATGATAACAACAGGACCCCTATTTAGCTTTCACCTGCTAGAACCCACCACAATGAATTAGATCCTGAACATCTATTTGTGCAAGAGATATCTAGAAGTAAATAAATGTTGTTCTATTATCTCACTAAAGTTGAATAAAAGAGACAATACAATGAAAAGTATGGTGTTGCATTAACATTATTAGTGTTGCAGCCTGGTTGCAGTAGAATATTTTTCAGTAAAGCTCATGTTCCCAAATGGAAAAAGAACACTGTGTTTACCGTCACTGGCCATGTTCAGAATAGAAGAAAAGCAGCCTATCCTCCCTAGCTATTCTACTGCTATGCCACTGCAATCAGTGAAGGCCACCTCATCTTTAGTTGACTCTCCCTTCAGTTGAAAGCTTTCACAGGACTCTGGTCTAAACTGCACCTTGCAAAAACAAACCAACCAACCAAATAACAACCACCACCACCCCTGAAATTCTCTTCATCTTACAAGTTAGACAGCAGTTTAGGAAGGCTGTCCATATCTTGTACCTCCTCTACAGAGAGCTCTCACAGAAATTACAGTATGCTCAGTTGGCTTAAAGCCATCTCTGAAGCCAGTCTGTATCACAGTTTCTGAGGTCACTTGCTGACCATGTTATGGAAGGCTGCCCAGATGTGATGAATGACTCCCCTACTACCAACCTACCTCCAGCAATGCTGGAAGGCGGGGCAGGAGAGCTCTCAGTAGACAGTCTTCCCCACCTAGATCTAAAATCCTGAAAGCTTGATGTACTGCTCTGTGATTTTTACCCAGTGTAAGGGGACTGAGGAAAGACTTAAATGCATATAAAAAATAAGGTTATAATCCAAACTTCCGAGTAGGTTTGTGGCTTATGCTGAAAATCACTGATGCATTACATAAAGCTTCCTGCCAGCACTAGTAGGAAGCTATTGCTACAGAAATGCATGGCTGGAATTCTGCTTTTGTTTCCCTGGCTTTTTCCAGGACAGCCTGCCAGCAGGAAGAGAGCTCATGCCTGCTGCAGCAGAGGTAGCTCATGAGTTCGGTGTCACCAATCCCTAATTGGTGCACCTGGTCAAGATGCTGCAGCAGAAGTGCCCAAGATAACCAACACTGGCAACTATCAGACAAGACAGGCAATGCACTCTCTCACAATGTATAATTCTTCCATTTAGCAAACACAAACCTTCAGAAAGAGGAAGGAGATAGGGTAGTGATCCTAGTAGTAATCACAGCTCACATCACAAGCTCAGTCACAATCTCAGCTACAAGTATGGGCTTAGCAGCACAGCTGGTGAACTGTTGCAGATGTCCACTAAATGTGATGTTTCCTCACTCTCTGCTGTTCACAAAGAGCATGATTGCTAATTTCTTCTCTATGTTCATATCTGTTCTTTGCTGAGTAACACAAGGATACAAGAATGATTTCAAACAATTAAATTACTCCTTCTGCCAAAAGCATGTGCTTCATACAGAGACCAAATTTTATCAAGAATCTAATCATTTTGCGTTCCTTAAATGAGAATTTCCTAGAGTGTTAGAATCAGATGATAAGCCCCCATATGCAGTCTCAGGCCTTATACAGCATCAAGAAAAGTGGAAAAATTCAAAATTATTGTATTGCAAAAATCAGAAAATATGTGATACCGAAAAATATATTTCAGATAACGTCCTGTTGGGTTTGGAGGTTTTCTGTTCCGAACCTTGAATTACAACTTATGAACAGTCAGTGACAACAGCCTAAAGTTACTTATAATTCCAAACTGAAGTCTGGAAAAAAAAATAAGAGCTGCTTCTTCCTGATAGATTGAGACTCCAGACTTACTAGGAGGAGGAAGAGAATATGCATAAGGAATTCCTTTTCATGGAAAAGAAGCTGAATTTATTACAGGCTCTTCAGTTTCTGGTAAGTTTCCACATTTATAAAATAGTTTTGAACAAACTGGTTTTGTCCACACATTTTTATATTCTAGCAAGTAGGTGAAAATTGCATTGACTGATTTTTCATTCCTACCAGTCTTATACTTCACATAGGCTTGTAAAACCTTCTCAACTCAAGACTATATCATGAGATGACATAGATTCAAACTTTAAACAAATACATAAAGCCATGACCCATTTGTTTTGATATTCTGCAATGTTCCAGACAGGCAGAAAAGCCATCACTGAAACCATGAGACATACAAGACTTCACAATTTATTAAGAAGATTAGCTGGGTTTAGTTTGTGCAGTAATGATTAGTCACTGAATATGTGTTAGTTTGAAAGCCTAAAAGGTCAGGGATCAAGGAATTATTTGGCTTAATTGTGTTTAGGGTTTTTTGTCTTTTAAATAGTGAAAAGGTTTTTTTAAGTCGAGCAGAACTTTGCGAATGCGGAACTCCAAGTATATTCCCCATAGAACAACAAACGCACCTTAAATATACCATGTTTTTTCACTTTCGGATTATATTTGTAGAACTGCCTGCTGTGAAATGACAAAGTTCATGGTTCATCTGAACTTTTGAACTCAAGTGAGTATTTGACACAGCAAAACAATCTAAATGAACCTAACACAAAGTTTTCATAGTTTAAACCTAGCTTTCAGGCCTTTGTCTGGGGCAATTGGGTAGGAAAGTTCTTTATTGATGTTGTAAAAACTACCAGTTTAATAACAGGCAGAGAGAGTGGAGCGATCAGTGGAAAAAGCACCTTAGCATTTCTGAAATAGTGCTGGTTTGGTAGTTCATTGAACTTTACCTGACCCCATTACGAAGGCTTCCCCAGGACAAGTTGTAGCTGCATTTGTGACAAGACTGAAGCTTCCTATCTTGTTTCAAATAGGCTCCAGGGCTGGGAGTTCACAGATAAAATTAGTTTAAAAAAAAAAAAAAAACAAAACAAACTCTGCACACATGAGTTCACTTGGCTTCTTGCACTGCTATTTCATTTTGATGTTTAGGCTGTATTCTTTTTATTATGGAGAAGTAGAGATACTTTTTTCCCAAAAGGAAAAAGCTTGTTACCTTCATTCCCAATATATACCAGCAAAAGCTTTTGAAAAACTGGGAAAACACAGTGCATTTAAGATTCCTGTGCTGATGCTCCCTCTAAATCTTGGCCTGCATGCACATGACTGCTACTGTCCCTTCTTAATATTATTAGAAATTCTACAGCAGTGTCAATTCATGCTTTAACAGTTTTAGACCTATCAACCAACAAAACCTGGAAAATATTTTGAGGCTTTTAAAACTACTGACTACAATATGTTCTGTACTTCCAGGTTCACAAGCAGTTTCATAACTCACTGGTGCATATGAATGACAAATATTTCTGACCACATTAGAAATGCTTACTACCTAGGGTTCAAACAAGCCTTACAACATCCAAAGAAGAGTGATAAACTCCTACAACTAAATTTCCTGTGAAAATAATCATACCACACAAAGCCCTGTATTTCACCAGCCTGTAAGGCTAGAGTCACTCATTACCTCCATCCAAAAGAATGAGGAAAGGCAACCCAGAGATTACTTACAAAGAGCAGCTGTAGCAATCACTATCATATCACCCCTCTGTTGCAGCTCACTGATGCAGTTGTATGTTTTTAATCAGCTGAACTATGACAGGAAGACAGATTCAAGATTTAGAAAATTCTAAAGCAATTTCATGACAGTTTGCATTACTAATTTTCTTTTCTAACTAGATCTTCCAAATTTACCATTTAACTCCAAAGCCTACCTATACAGATCTCTTTCTAGTCCTTGCACTTCCTTTGCTGGCAAGTTTTACGTCCAAGATATCTGCTGGGTGTTTTTTTTATTTGCCCAAGAGCTGAGCATTCAGCAGGAATGAGGAAAGGAAATACCAATCTCGCTGCATTTAAAAAAATTAAATTAAAAAAAAAAGTGAGAGTAGGGTGGAGGAGCCGGGCTCCCACAGGGCCGGCGGGGAAAGCGCAGCCTCGGCCGGGCGTTCCCGTTCCCGTGGCCGCGCCGGGGGCTCTCCTTTCCCCGCGAGTGCCGCAAGCGTTACCCTCCGGAGCCTCGCTCCGCTCCTGGCCGGGCGATTAGCCGGGTACACGGCTGCAGATAACCGTGAGGGAGCGCCTCAGCTGGCTCCCTAAGCCGACTGCGGAACCCGCTTCTGCCCAAGCAGCCAAACGCAGGGATGGGATGCCCTGAGGTACCTGCGAATCACGGTCCCGGCACCTTCTCACGGCACTCGCAAAGGCACCGAACCCGCCAGGCTGTGGCAGGGGCCGGCCCGCGGGGCACCGGTTGAGCAGCAGGGACCGGACGGGACCGCCGGCCCCGGGGCCCGCTCCGGCCTCCTCTGCGCTCCCCGAGCCCGGCGCGGGCGAGGCCTGAGCAGCGTCACCTGGAAAGAATTGTGCCACCTGCGCCTTGAAACCAGCCCTCCCTCATAACCAGGGTGATGACTGAAGATCCTCTTTATTATTATTTACTTATTTTCTTTTTCAGAACCCACCTGTGCTCCTAAAATATGCGAAGTAGCTGACAGTGAGGCACTGTTGAAGGGCAACACTGAGCTGAAATTCCATGCAGGGATGTGGTCTAAAACAGTAACATTTGTACACACAACTAATTATATTGTTACCAGAGATCGAAAAAATAATCACCTAAATCACTACTTGATTAATTCTATATATTCTCCATGAAGTATGTAAATTGACGCCCCAGATGCTCCCATCTTCTGAACTTTCCAAGGGATAATGTTGAGTTTCTCCATTGCCCTGCCCAATTGTTGAACACCCTGAGCATTCCCTGTAAAGAACCACAAACCCTATCAGGCCTGGGCCCCAGGTGCAGTATGCACACCCTGCAACTGTGCCATCACTGATTTACCCCACAGTTTTCAAGCTGGCTCTGCTAAGTGAGCCTTGCTGGGCATGGCTTTCCAGTCAAGCCTTTTGGCATGCAAGAAGGAGAATGAGAATTTCTTTTCATCTCAAATATATATTCTCTCTTATATATATCGGAGTGATTTTGCTGCTTCTTGCCCCTCTCTGAACTGGAGGGTGGCTGTTGGCATCCATTTTGTGACCCAGAGAGAAAGTTAGCTCTGGCATCTGGAATGATAACGGATAGGGAAGATTTTGTTGCCAGCACCCCTGAGGCTGCTGTTACCTTCACAATGACAGATGTGGATGACCAATATGTGTTTAATCCCTCAGATCCCCACATCTTTCTTCTGGGAAGTTCAGAACAGTATATCAAACCCATTGCCCCACTGAAACACTGAATCCTCTGTGAGACTTAGGAAGTTGACCCTTGCTCTGTAGACCCTGTGTGTGCCCCTGCTCTCCCATTTCTTTCTAATTTGTTGTAGGACTTGTACTGGCAACCTATTACAGGAGCATCAATCAAATCAGCTCCTAAAATGGTTTGTCAGACTGCTGTGTTGATTCATGCATTTTTAAGAGATTTGGAGGAAGAAAGTTAGAAGCAAACAGTCCCACTGAAAGGCTGGAACCAGTTTTATTAATTCTGGAGTAAGCAAAAGCAAAGTAGCTAATGTGTGCAGAATACAGTGTTTGGAACTGTGCAGCAAATGGCACAGGCTTTTTAAAAGTCTGTGTGTAGACATGACATCTTTAATCAAACAGAATCTCCCTGCTTGATGCTGAAGAAAGGTTGGGTGTGCAAGGCAGTTCAAGATAGCCAGTAGATCATGCAAAAGTTAGTATTTCCATTTATGGCCTGTTGTGTGTACAAGTTTTGTACAAGTGTTATTAATTGTTCTTCTGTAGGCATTGATGCAGGCCACAGCAATGCAGCATAAATGCAAAGCAGAAAAAGTTCCCGAGTCCTTTCCCCAAAGAGCTATACCATTAAATAAAAGAGCACAAATTATAACAGAGCTTTACAAAAGAACACCAGAACAATACTCATCAGGTTGAAGAGTAGGCATCTCAGGACCCCAGCAGTCTGTTGGCAATTTTTTTGTAGGCATTTTATCTAAGGGCAATGAAGATAAATAGGTTGCATTTCTTTAGAAGTTCTCAATGGAGCTTCTGCCATATATATGGATGAAAGCACACTAGTGCTCTTTTGAAAATGTAACAAGTGGAAAATAGACTGGCATCATTAACAGGTTAAAAATAGGAGTCAATCTTTAGATGCTGAATGAGAAGATTAAATAAGCTATGAAACTCCTAAAGGACAAGTCACTTCTGCTGACTTAGATTGTGGAGAGAATGATTGTGAGACAGGTGAATGAAATAACAGTGTAAGAAAACAATATTTTAGCTATCTTTCTGAGCAGAAATTCAAGGGGAAGAACTGAATTTGTGAACACCAGACAAAAAGATGTGTTAGAAACTGATATGAGGGGTGAGAGTTTCAAAGGTTTTAGATGTGTAGGCATCTGAAGGTCACAGATCAGGAAGAATCTGTAAGTTAAATATAGCATCATGGTCAACACTGGTACTAATTTGAGGATGTGGTGTTGTGCAGACAAATGGGTTAGGGTTGATTACATGGAACTCAGCTGTGTACCTGGTCCATAGACCAGACTCCAGCTGTGATCATTTCTTTGGCAAGTAATCCCAATGATTTGTTCTTCAGATTGTATGTTGCCCTAGGCATTTGTTTCTTCTCTACCAGTTTTGAGCTGTTTCAGGCAGTAGTAGAAGTTAAAATGTTAACACAGGTAGAAATAGAGACTTGGCACTGAAATAGTTCAAGGCTATAAAGTCCAGGGCAAGGAATATTATGTTTTATAACCATAATGATGTTTTTATGGCTAGTATTTGAAAGAATGTGTGTTAGGTCTGTGCTCAGACTTTTCTGGAATATAAAACTCTGAAAAATATTGTGTGGAAGCTAATTATTTGCTTCCTCCCACTGATCTCATTGCACTTCTCTAATCACCAATTACACCTTTTATTCAGTTAGGTTAGATGTACCTGAATCATGCTCTAAGTCAATTATTCTAAAGCACAGAATCAATATATTAAGAAAGATGTAAAGAAATGCACTAAAGCCATCCACAGTTACCACCATAACTACAAAGATGTATTTTTCATACACTTAAACCAAAGGATTTTTTTTTAATCTACTCTTTCTGGTATTTCCTGTGGTACTTTTATGTAATCAGTACCAGCTGTATTGTTAATACAAGTCACAGCAATGTAGATTTCCAGCTCAAATAATTGACAGCTTTCTCCACTGACCTCATCTTCTATTGAGGCATCATCTCTAAAACACTTTCCACAGACACAACTCTACTGTTTGCATACTCTTAACTTTTGCCTCTGGTTACTGTACTGTCCAGTTACATCTGGGGGGCCTCTGTCCATTCATTGTTCCTCTGAAGTTCTTAGAAAATTAAGGGAATGATAAAGTATTATGAAATGTTTTCTTGGTCATCCTGACATCCACTGTAAGACCATGATTTTTGCAGAGCATCCTTTTTATTTAATGTTCATGCTTTCTTTGTCACTGTCTTTCTTCTGTCAGTACCTAATTCTGCTCTTGCATAACAATCTTAATAAAAACTCAGGGATCTTTACAAGTCACTAAATTTCTAGTGAAATGACCATTGATTGAGACAATTTGTGGTCTCCTCTACTGATTTTGTTCTGTTTTCCACTTTCTTCATTCTCTCAGGAGTATGGTTACTCTCTTAAGGACGTATTCTGCTGACCAGGGTCTGCCTTCCAAATGAGTTTGCAATGGAAAGGGTACCACTGGAGTCTTTTCAAGCCCTCTATTTGTGGTGTTAGTCCTGCCCTTGCTGTGACCATATTGCTCTGATATGCTCTCAGATAAAACTCTTTAAGAGGTAGCACAAATAGTTTCTCTGCCTGATCATTCAGCAAAGATTTCCCACAAGATGATCTTGCATCTTTTATCTGCACTGATACAACTGCCTACCCTAACTTATTGTAGCGGTAGCTTTTCTTTTAGAGCCTTTGGTTTATACATTTTATCTGTTTCACATTTCTCCATCTGATCATGTTTATTTTCAAATCTGTGTGCAATCTTTAGAAGTTGTCATTAAAAGCAGCTAGTACCAAACACTGTTAACTGCTGCCTCCTTTTGCAATGAGCCATGCTGTGCTGCCTCTGGATCTATTGCCCCAATAAACATCACATCTGTGACCTAAGCTCATTCTCTTCTATGGACTTCTGTGTTTCTCTCTTGGGAAGCACATTCTTTGCAGAGGAGTTTTCTTTACCTTTTGAACACAGTTCATCATAGTTTACCCCGTGCTGGCAGTTTTGATTTTAATGGGATGATTGGTGCTCCATTACTTGCAGCAATTCATATTCATACACCAATCAAATTAATTTATGGGCTACTGTTTAGCATAATCATCCACCTCGCCTTTCTATCAGATATCACCCTATATGACCTAATCCTGGATTGGACCTCTTAATATTTAGTATTTAACCTGATCAAGCTAGAATGTACCTTGCAGAGTAGTTGATGACACTAAGTTTTCAATGGTTTTTCTCCTATATAGTGGAAAAATAAGTTCTATTTTAAGAGGTCTATTTCAAAAGACAGTTGTAAAATCAAACTTTATCCTACATCTCTCAAAAAGGAGAAAAAAAAAAGGGAAAAAAATTCAAATCCTTTTGTGAACTTACCTGTGAAAGCTATACTGTTCATATGTATCATTGCTTTTCATGTAACAGAATTCCCTTTGATCCATGGATTCTAAGCTGTCTTGGCGCAACTGAAGCAGGACTTTGTTGTGAAATCAGTGCCTGAAATACAGATTACTTTATGCAATAGGATGAACATCTTGCCTTACAACCTATGCAGTGTTGCTTAAAGATAGCAGGAGTACATTATGGCATTATCTAGGAGCTGCTGCTTGAACTTTTGCAAACTTCCACTGAAGTAAGTGGGACTACTCACCTGAGTAATGTAAGCAGAATTCATTACCAAATGAATGTTTTCAACAGATCTGTATGTAGACATCACAAAAGACTGACTATTGCAACACTTTTCAATAAACATCCATCAAAAACTTTACATATTTTGCTGCTGAATTTTCAGCTTAATTTTTGAAATTTTGTCTTGAGTATTTTACCATTTTTAGTCTATCCAAAAAGTAAACAAAGGAAGAGGTGAAGGTGTTTCACAGACACAATTGCTTCAGGCAACTGTCAAATGTAAAATTCAGTGGAAAACTTCAGCATGTCTCTAGTTTAACTCAGTTGAGGAATGCTGCAAAAACAGGTGTTGTCTGACACAAGCAATACTTATCCTTCACCTTGATGGATGTTAGTTTAATCTGTTTTTTACATGGTAGCTAGGTCTCAGCTGGGTTAATGCCAGAAAGCAGATGAGATGTTTTGCGTACTTTGTGTATGACAATGTCCCAGATTCTTTTTACTCCCCTTTTTTATTTATTATATGGAACAGTTTTAATAATCTTGGTGGTTTATCCATTAAATTTTAGCTCTAGATTCATTTTATTTTACACTATCAATGTATTTTAAATGAGCTTAAAATTTAACCACTGGCTATAGAGTATTTAGCTGAAAGAAAAGAGACTAATGAACAGAATATGCTTCTAACATATCGATGGTTACCTTTGCAATATTAACAAAGTAAAACAGTTTAAAAAACAAGATTAAGGGAAAATACCTAAGAAAAACAAAGAAAAAAACCCTGACTTCTTGTCATTCCTTTGCATACATTTAAACTAGAAAATAAAACCATGTCATTTCTACCTTTAATCTAAAATGCTTTATTACTTTCTAGTATCCAGTACGTATTTCACATGCTGCCTCATATTAAGTCACTCCAAACTAGACTGCACCCTTCTTACGGTCTTGGGCAGAATTTGTAGCCCTGTGGGCATGGGAATAGTCTGTAAACCATGCTAACATTGAACTTGGCACACAGTGTCAGTGATTCTCTTTGCATAAACAGTGTTTTAACAGCTTCTTAAAGGTGTTAGACAATATATACAGCAAGTTAAAGAAAAGGCATGCGGGGCCTCCTGGTTTGGCAATGTTTTTTGCAAAGCTTGAATTAACAGATATGTGGTAGACCACCCCAAAATAAGATTCTTGCTGGTAGTTCTCACTTGTGCAACACATGGTGTTGAAATTATTCAAACTAACATGCATACTAGTCACTAGTGACTTCTATCAGAACATATACAAGTAAATTTCCACCAGCTCCTGTTGTTAAGTTTGCTCTTAATAGCTCTTGTTTGACACAGAATTTCAGCACGACAGGAGCCTTGTGCACTGAAATGGTGGGTTAATATTAACAGCATTGGTTTCCTCTGAACGTACACTGTACTTCCCCCACTGTGCAGAACAGCCAATGGTTTAAGTACATTCCTTGGCCTACATATTCCTCTCTCCACAGTCTGCACCTGAGAGTCTCATTTATTTCCTCTTAAGGCAACTGCCATTACTCTTCTGGCATGGCATTAGGCCATAACAATAGGAATAAACTGTTTCAAAAGGAGGACACATAGCAGGATTGAAAGACATGACTACCTGAAAATCTGTGTTGAAAACAAACTGTGTTCTGCAGAGCTTACAGATACGCAGGGGAAAATTGTCTCAAAGTCATATTTCTGAAAGAGACCATTAAAAAGGATTTCTTAGCCCCTACAAAAGAAAATCACTAAAGGAACATGGAGACTTTCTATTAAGAGTTACCAGTAAATTTGAATGCTCCAGGCTGTTGGTAAATTTTGTAACTGTGCATTTTGCCTTAGGAAAAACAAAAGTCAGGTAATACAGAATAGAAAATGAAAAAGTGCAGAGAACATCACAAGAAAGACCTACACAGAGAGACGGAAGGCTATCCATTCACCATAGAATAGAAAACCAGAAAAATAATGAAACAACCTTCAATGTTGATGAATTTGATTTCATTTGGGTACCTATATGCAAAAAATATGGAAGTACCATTGAGTTATTTAAAAATCCTATCCCATGTATGTTTTCATTCCTTATTATTAAATCATGGGTAACACTTATTCTGTAACATACTCCAGCAGGAAATTATTCTATAATTATATTTTCATTTCTAGAGAGCAGCACAAGACAAATGAAAGAGAGTGCCTGCATTTTATGTATTGGATATACAAACATAGTTTCATAGTTTTACATCCATTTTTTTCATCTTTCTGGTTACCCATTTCAACATGGTCCCCAAACCACAAACTTTGCACAGAGTACAATACTTTGCAGATGATTTTACACTCTGTGGAAAAGAAACAAAAGATAAAAAGAGATTACCATATGTGCTTAGGTATTTAATAAAAATACTTATGGATATCTTTTAATTAAAAGTGAAGAGTAAGTCTTATAACAGGTGCCCAGGAATTTCTGTGAAAGACATTGATATGAAAGATTGGCCAGCTTTCAATATGGAATCTGGTTCTATTTTTCAATGTTTTTAAGTTGGCATTATGATTTATTTAGCAGCAGCTGGAAATATCATTGCTCACATGTGCACCCCTCCCAGGGTAAGCGTCGGAAATGCTCAGCAGGCACCTCAGATACAATATTAATGTTTATGGATGTTGCTACAATAGACAGAGAAAGTCCATACATGTAAAACCAGAGAAGAAAAAAACATGCACCTGTATAGATAGAAAATATGACAAAGCAGAAGGACTCAATTTTGTAATCAAATTTGTAAAATGATGCATAAATATTTTTCATCAAAAAACTCAGGAATTTCAGACTATGTTCAGGATTCTATGTTCTTAGTTTTCCTTTGAAAGGTTGAGTTAGAAACCACACATCAAGCACAGTAACCATACTAAAACTGCAGCAGTTAGGACACGAGCTGAGGAGTTGAAAATCTGTGTTGAACTATGCAGACAGTCATAAACTGAAGCATGCTGAATTATACGTGAAACAAGAATAGTGACAATTCCTTTCCTTATTAATAAAAACATACAGAAAATGCTTTGGGACTGCAGTACTCAGTATTGATTTCCTAGTGGCTCTACACAGGACAGACCAACCTAAATCTACATTTTAAATGAGGCTGCTCGGGAAACTTCCTAATTGGGGAGTGAAAACTGCAAAAGGATGATTGAGGTCTGTGTAGTCATCACCCAGAAACACAGCCTGCTCATGAAACTCAGCCTGAATTAATACATCTCCAGGTACAGATGGCAAATGTAGAGGAGTTGCAAACCTATCAAGAGCACATAAAATATTTAACTTCAAACAGTTACCAAAAAAATTATTCTAACCCTGGAAACATGCCACCCTTTGTGGAATAATGGATGAATAAAAGACTGAGCAGAGTCAGGGAACTTTGAGTAAAACGGCAAATAAGGAATAACCCAAGGGGACAAATACAAGAACATATGGCACCATTTCTTAAATGTTTTTAAATAAAAGTTAAAGACCCAAGGAAGAAAGAAAACCAAATACCACTCAGAGACTGGCACCACTTGGGAAGCTCAGAATTTATGGTAGAAATACACAATCATTAAAATTACTGAAAAGTAGGAAAAAACAATGTGAGAGAGATAACCTTGAATATATACTTATATATATATATAAAAATATATATATATACACATATAACCACAAAGAACTAGAATATATTGTCAAGCTAATCCTAC
>VXBC01006029.1:967593-990859 GCA_013399945.1 Ploceus nigricollis | reverse complement strand
TCTGTTTAAAGGAAAACACAATAAAGCCTTTATTCAAAATAAGTGAAATTAGAATGGAGGAAAAAAAGAAGACAGTAAACATTATTTGTAACATTATTGTAAACTGTATGAGAACTATAAAAAGTCAACAATAACTAACATTTGTGACAAGAAGCCAGAGGTTTATTGCAAAAAGAAGTTTATTTCTTTCCCTCTACCACTTCCTCAATCAGGCCAAAAGGAATTGGAGACATGGAGATTAGTGCTGGGAAATGGGGATGAGATAAACATTCCCAGAGCAGGAGCAGCAGAGGTATTGTGACCAATCCCAGTTGTTACTGCATGTTTGGATGCACGTGCCTTGGGAAAAGCTGACCACTATTTCTGATTATATCTTAATATAACTTGACTGCTGAATATTCAGATTTGAATTCGATTTTTGATGTGATATACCTGATGAGAGCTACAACCTTCTCTTATTTCTCATCATTTAAAGAGATATATGGTAATGAAGAAAACATTTTTAACTACATAACCTTGTCTTATTAAAGTTTAAAACCAGCAATCCTTAAAATGTAGCTGAAATGTAATTTCTAGCATTTTTTCCTTACTACAGGTCTCATTATTGATTGTAGATCACTCTGTAAACTGAAGAATGTCATGTAGGAATGAAATTTATCTATAATCATTATTTTTAATAAACATATTCTAATGTTTCCTGTTTCATCTGCCTAAATAGCACATTTTTACCAGAAACAAATTCTTTGCTTATTTAACAATCTTCATCTATCTAATTAACATCACTGGCATTTCATTACTGAAAAAAGCATACAATATAAAAGGAGAAAGATTTTTCACTTAAACGCAAAACCCCAAGGGGAAATATGCTTAATGTCATTTTAAAGGAGTAGCTGCAGCATTACAAAAGGAACACAAATGTGTGAGATTTTTTCTTCTCTTACATTGCAGCTGATCTACTTAGATGGGTCATTTTGGCATCCCTATGGAAGGTATGAAACCCCTGCATCAGTGAACTTGCCTATGATTAAGGGATAATAAGAAAGGATGTTTAACCTTTTTTTTAACCCAACTAATATATTAGTAGTGACCATCAAGAGTTTTTACCCTTTCTTGTTAGAATGACAGACCAGACTTTCTATTATTTTAAAAAAAAAAAACCTTATCCAGTGTTCCTTGACTTGAAACACAAATGTGTGCACCAACACTAGAACAAAATAGGGAGTATATCTGTTTATGCTACATGAATTTACCAACTATTCAGAAATTGCTTAGTGATTTGTGATTTATTGAAAGAAAAGCATATGTGCAAAATCAAATTGCATACCTGTTAAACATAGGAAACATACACAGCTGAGACAAAAACTGTTACAGCTGTATATCTGTAAGAAGTAATTTGCTGTTTGATTTTTTTAAAATTTCTCATTTTGACTATAAAATATCAATACAAAATTAATATGAGGTACTATTTTACTAGAGGTGCTTCCAAAAAAAAAAGTATATTCCATTTTTTCATCTTTTGCCCATATCCTCACAATTGCTGGCAGCTCCACTAATTTTTAATCCACTCTACTGAACTCACCCCATTATGGAACAAGTTTATATAGGTTCACTTATTGTGTGATTGCTGAACATGATGTGTACATAAGAGTTTAAATTATCTGAAGTTTTTGTCTGTGATTTAATTTCATATATCTATTAGAGATCCGGTTGCTTTATGCTTTTAAAACACTTGCAGGAAAAAATACTTTGTAAGATTTGAAAAGATTAGGAGAACAGTAGCTCAGACTGAGCTTCTAGAAATCACTGAGAAACTATTTCCTTAACAAATTTTGATATTAAATGCTTGCATAGTAAAGCATGCTAATGACTGGTTTTGGATGATGATTTATGAGTCACATTCAGCAACATGTAAAAGGAAAAGACCAATTTTCCTTTAACAAATGCCTAAGAAAGCTAAGGCTTTGTCACTCTGGAAATTGATTATGTAGTTAATCCATTAAGGAATTATGGAAAAAGATAACTATTCCTGCAGCACATGCAGGTATTAAAGATTAATAGTAAACAAGATGCTGTTATACAAATACTTATTTTCTCAAGCAAGGCAGATGTTTAACGGTGCTATTACAGCAGTGACATGCTACATGATTTTTTCTCCCTTCTTTTTGGAGAGAACATGCAGACTGAACAAACCACCCCAGAAGGCCTCAGCTGCCTTTTAAATTATTTGTGTTCAGATTGACTATGTTATTAAATATACTTCCTCCTGGAGAAAGTGAGGCTGGGTCAGGCAGATCTAAAACCTCACGATTGCTGTTTCATAGGCTTGGTTTCAAATGTCCCTGAGTTTCAGAAGCAGGACATTTTAAAGGGAACCACTCATTCACTCCATACTAAAGGCGTAAGACTAATATTTTGAAAACCTCTAATTCAATGACCTGTTATCTTTGCTTGACCTTATTTCCTGTCATTGGCAAGAAGTGAGCTGCTTCTATTCACTCTAATAGCCATATAGTATAACCCTTGCTGTGAACAACTGCTATTTATGCATCCCTTTGTAGAGAGCTCCAGCCTTGGGAAGTCATACCCTGCCTCAGAAGGGTCATATACAAACAGCCTCTTGTTTGACTTAAAGGATACATCACATTGCCTCACCCTGTATTTTTACCTTGTGTACTGTACTTCCTTCCTCTCGTGTTTAACTCTGCACATGTGGTTCTGTGCTGCAAAACCAGGTGTCTGACTCTGAAGTCATCTGCAAAAATGTTTACCTTCTTATAGTTTTTAGCTGGATTTCAGTAGTTATAAATGTGCTGTTGGGTTTTTTGTTTCTTTGGGCTTTTTTGTGGTTTGATTTCAGTTTTGTTGGTTGGTTTGTTTTTTGAGGAGGAGAAAAAGCCTATTTTCTTTCCATGCAGTAAAGAAAAGATTTTGGTGCCTTGCTACATGTATTTGCCATCTGACCAAATATGAGTCCAAACCACCTACTTATTCCCTTTTCCAAAAAAAATTAGCAAGTAAGTAATTTATTAAAAAATATATGGGAACAAACAAGAATTAGGAACTTATATCTGAGAATTATAAATCTTTTCCACTATTAAAAGAATGGCTAATGTACAAATTACAGAAGGTATTTTATTCCAAGGATGAAAACTTTTTGAAGCCTCTTTACATTTAATTTCTATTTTTTTAGTAGTATATAAATAGCTTTATATAGGTAACTATAACTGCTTGAAGTTGTCCATACCACAAAAAGAGAAAATCCCTCTTCTTCTTTCTCTATTCCATTATGCTTCACAAAGATCTAGATCTCAAAAGAATGTAAAGTCATAAAATGGTACAGAATTGAAGGCATTAGTTTGTACATTAAGAAGTTAGTATATACATCATGTCTGTGTAATTAGGAGAATATTTCTATTTTTTGAATCTTGTTTTTCTATTAGGACAGATCAGCTATGCCAGGTCTGTGTTCTAAAGATGTAATCAATAAATAAATAAAGTTGATTTTTTGCACAACTGTAGTCACAAAAATGTTTTCCACCCACTTTGAAAGAATTTAATTATTTTGATTCTCAGTGGAGAAAAAAAACAGACAAAAAAGCAAGTCAGACAAGCATTTAAAAAGCATTATCCTTCTTCTTCTGCATTCTATCCCCTCTGTTATGGAAGGAGTTAGCTATTGAATATTGCACTCATGTCTCACAAAGCTGCAGCTGTTAACAATTCCATCTCCATATTTTAAATGCATACATTTTAAATTTTTCCTGACGAGTTAAGGATTGTTTCATAGGATGTTGTTACAGAGCTAACATATGAAGCTCAGTTCTACCAGTGAGAATTCATGGTAAATATGTCAGACTGGATGAGGCATTTCATGATGGTTTGTTTTGAAGAAATAACAGAATTTCTGGGCACAGAAAAAGCCTGCAGTGGAGCACTTGGTGCTGTGTTTTGTAGGTGTCACGAGTTAAGGTAGAAAAGGTAGGAATTGAGAGCTATGAGGTGGATGAGGATTTTGCTAGGGAGGAGGTTCTAAAAGAAGTAACATTTGGTCAGAGGTGGTTGGGTGAGAAATTACTACTGTAATTTCACAGTGATCAGTTTTGTGATCATCTCATTTCATAAAACAGCAAAAAGTCAAGAGGGTGGTAATGTCCAAAAGAGAATGGCACTCAAAGACTGTGCTAGTGGCATGAAAAGTAATATATAAAGGGAATGTTTAGCAACTAATAGCAAGAATTAAAATTAGACTAAGATGAGACCAATAATTCTCATCAGCTGGAAACCACTGAAGGAAAAATAAAATGTCAGGAGGTATTACCTGATCATGGAAAGACTGAGTTGCCAACATGATATGGCTGTGAAAAGCCAAAAGTGATCCTGGAATATATGAGGTGAGGCTTCCAGTGGAAATAGGCAAACATTCATAACATTGGAGAAGGTGCTGTTCGAGCCTCATCTGGAATACTGTTCACATTAGCCCATATTTTAAATTCATCTTTGTTCACAATTGAATGACTAAAGAGAAAACTTGTCGTACTGACAGGACCCTGGAGAAGAGAATGAAAAGGTTTGTGTGGTGCAGTAGAGTGAAGTCTGCTACAATGGTTCTCTACACTCAAAATGGAAAAACCTTTATTAATTTTAAAAGTAAATTAGTGCGAGAATAAATGGTTATAATCTAGCTCTGAGCAATTTTTTTCTGGATTTGAAAGGAGTTTTACTTTAAGAAAAGTAGAAGCAAGTACCATACCTATTTTGACAGCCAAGTTTGATACATTTTGAGAATGAGTTTTGTGACTAGATAGCAATGACCTGCAACAGCAGTGTCAAAGAAGGTCTTTTATAGAGCAGTGCCATGATAACATATATTGCTTTTGATAAAAGTTACTAGCTCTGATATAAAAATTACCACATTGTTGCCAAAGTAAAGCTATCTGTAAAATAATTCCTGCGAGATATTGACATATTAATATAGTTTCTCTCAAAATTAAAATTTAAAAACAAGCTCTTTCTCCCTTCACTTCCTCCCCCCACCTTGCTTCAGCAGACAGTAAACTTTGCAAAAACCACTTCACCAAGCAATAGTAATGGTAGGAATATATTATACATTACTTCCAAAAGAAAACATACCTTAGGATGTGGTGAAGTGTAGAAAGATATTTTTATGGTCAGTATGAATATTTTAGTTTCTAGTTTTTGTGGCACATGATTATATTATGTTAAGAAGTTATTATTCTGCAGTGTATGACTTACTGCCTGGTCCTGCTGTTTTAACTCAGACCTTTCACAACATGTTTTCAGACAAGGGGATTCTTTTACATTAATTGTGCATTTGAGTAAGGAATGCAAAACTGGATCCCCATTTACTACATTGAAATAAAATGAACAAACCAAATAGGGTATGAGAGAACAAGGAATTTTTATTTTGCATTGATTCAGTTCATAACAGAGCTGTTTTCCAGATTTAACCCTCATATTGAGAATTCTCCTACTACTTGATAAATCACTCAGAAAGGTTCAGCTCTGTGACTATCTTCTATTCAATTCCTCTTTCCAGACAAAGATAATAAAGTGGACAATGTTCACATTCAGGCACAGAAAAGGTGATAGTCCATTAGGAAATCTGAGCATTTCTGCAGTAAGTCAGTGTTGCTGTTTCTTGCCTCACTCTTGTCAGTTTTAACCACTATTCCCAGGACTGCAGTGGACAAATATACTCCCAAGTACACTGGCCTGTATTTGTCATCCCAAGAAACAATTGAACTAAATCATAGAGGGTAAACCTGAGCCTTTGGCATTAGGGTTCCTAAGAGCTTAACTTTCATCTTTCAAAGTATTCTTCTCTCAAAAATCAAGTACAATCATCATTAGAAAGCTTGGGTTACACAGAGCTAAGGTTGCAGGTGGCACTGTGAAAAGCAGAGTTGAACACACCAGCTCCACGCTCAAGCAACCATCTCACCAACACGGTAACCAAATTGACACCCAACTCGCCCTAATCAAGCTTTCTTCAAAAGATGTACAACTTCATTAAAGGTACAGCCAAGCCCCCCAGTTTCAGAGAAGTGCTCCAGCTCCTGTGATAGCATCCTGCTTCCTGACCAGACCAATGAATATTTCTAATCATGGTCTGGCATAGTTCCAGGTAAGGTCAAACTTCTGCCCTGGAGCTGAACACTCCACCATGCTGCTGGAGGCTCTGTGGTTAGGAATACCTTCCCAGCAAGAGGGTGAAGCGTGTTACCCAGCCAAGGTATGACTCATATTTTCTATGTCTCGGATGGCAACTTGCATTAGTAGGCAATTAGATGAAAGGGAAACATCATTGCTATTTCCCCTCTTCTGAGTGACATCCTGAGTATATCTAGTAAAAAATTAATGCATCTAGGGCCCTCAAGGTTTGTAGCTTATTGAGAACAAAGATGTGTCGGAAAATGCTCTTTTAGACTCCTAGCTCATGCTACAGGTTCCTAGATGCTATGACATTTTAAATAGTAATAAAATAAATAAAATAGTCTCTTTACAGAGACTCCTGCATAAAGATTGGGTTGCTAGAGAAGTCCTGTAAGATGTTTTGGCTAGATACAGCCTGGTTTTTCAAATTCAAGTGGAATTTTGCTTATCAACTCAAATGATGTTGTCTTCCAAATTATACCCTGCTTTTGTACATAACATTGCATGGTCCCTGTGTTAGACAATGCTATCTTGATATCATACCACTATCATTATTATCTTCAATTTGGTCTGCAAAAGCCTTCTGCATGGTGTAGACACTGTGCAAGGACAGTGTGCAAACATGCTAAAATCTGGTCAGGAGAAGGATGCAACACCCTCTGTGTTCCTCTGCAATGTGTTTGTGTGAAGGACCTTGGCTTCTTGTAGAAACTGTCAGCTTGGGGAATAGAAGCTATACAATTCCAATAATGTAGAAAATAACCTTCCCTCCCTGTGAGGGAAAGGGTCTGATGATCAAAATGCTTCCTAAGAATTTAACATTGTTAAGTTGTCAGGATGCTGAGTAGATACCACTGTCATGTAAAACTAGAGGGAGCATTTGTACTTAATGGACACCTAATATAGCCTAAATTAAAAGCTATCCTTAACCAGCCTTTCACATGCTTATAGGTGCAGGTAGAATGCACCATTTATTTAATAACAACATGCAATTCTTCTATTGAGTGCTCAGTCACTCATAATTCTGAACATATCAGCCTACATCATGATTGGCACATACAAGACAGAATGTCCGTCTGGAAAAAATATGTGCCACAAATTACCCATAGCATGCTGACATTTTTCCTTACCTTTCCATGCACTTTGAATTGAAAACAATTAGCCAGCTAAACTACTAGTAATAATGTTGCCTAAGTACTGTGTATACTACTGGTTGCACAGGAGCTCTGAGAAACCATTCAGCCTTTTGTCTGAAAAACCTGACCCACTGACTTTTTCACTTTCTGCTACAATAAAATGCTTCTGTTCTGGAATTGCCAGCCAAAGTCAGACCCTGTGCCTCCATAGTTAGCAGGCAGAGCAAAACCTCCCTCCAGGTGCATAAAGAAGGGATATATGGGATATATAATACTTCTTGCACAGCTCTGCTTACAACAGGCTGATTGTTTGTGTAAGCCTAGGCACCTTCCCTTCAATGAATTCCACATATTACTCTTCTGACAATTTAATGGGCAGCTGATATTGCTACCATAATTTTACATCCAAATTAAAATACAACATGCGTAAACACGTATTTTTTTGTGACGACATGTGTAAAGGACTAACAGGAAGAAAAGTTTCACCCTAAGTTTCACCATCCCCAAAATAATTAAATGGCTCCATTTCTTGGCCTGGTGAGAGGAAAAGCTATATGAATCCAAGATGGGTGCTAATGTCATTGTTCAGTGCACTTTTGGAAGGTGTTTAAAGTGGTTAGCACAGCAAGGGAACCTACAACAACATAACAGATGATAACCTAGCACAGAAAATAAACAGAAATCTGGACTCAAGCAGCTAATGTGATATACCTGCTGGTGCAGGTTTGCCGACAACAGTGTTTTGGTCATTGCCTTGGCCTGTACACACCAGTCCCTTCTTCCTCATGTCAGGACAGTCTGATAGCAGCATTGAAAAGAGAAGTGTTAATGGTCAGGGACATTTGAACAGTGTTTAAGGCCTTGTTTTAGTCATATTGTTGCATTTTACACCAATGATAATAATGCCCACCATCCTGTACTTATCTTCATAGCTCTTATGCTTTCCAAGGAGAAAAACACTTTCTGCCAGGGCACAGAGAGCTGAAGAGCCATACTCAAGGTGACAAAGAAGGAATCCACAATCCCAGGAAGGGAATTAAAACCCCAGCTGAGCAGTCTGGGACCTACTCAGAATATGTGGAAACCTCTTTTTTCTGCAGTAAAGAATGGTGAAAAGGGTACACACATTTGTCAATGGATAGTGCTGCACTCCATGTCATAATGGTGCTATAATTGGCATCCAGCAGCCTCTGCATAAGGCCACATGGTTAGAAGAAATTGCTAAATTATTTGACTTGTAAACCCAGTTTGAAATGCTAACTGCAGAGTTGTCTGAGTGATAAACTCTTTAAGGAGAAACCTTTGATCTCCAGTCAAGTAAAGACCTTTAAAAGTCCTGAAGTCTGGAGTAGCCAGCCCTAAAGACCTTTGTTTGCAGCCATCACTGGAAGAGGGGGAGGGAAAAAGCATTTTGCAGTGATTGCCCAGAAATTTGGCTTTGCTTGTAAAGCTGGAAGGTGAAAGGCCGCGCAGCTCCCTTCCCCCATACAAACCAAAAAAAAAAGGGTTATCCAGCTTTATGGTATAAGGCAGTCCTTAAGTTTAAACTAATGAATTTGGCTTAACAAAGATGGCAACAATCTGAAAAAAAAAATGTTTATAGACACTGAATTTTTATGGTCTTGAAAAAACATTTTAAAGATCAAATTTGAAGTGGCCTGTGGCAGCCTTTAAGCACACCATGTTGCAATAGAGTTTTGGTTTCTGGCACTGAAATGGGAAAGAGTTCAGTCTGCACACAATTTCAGCTAGAGGCACTTCCTCACTTTATCAGCCAGTTCAGCTGCACAGGGCCGGGGTTTGCACGTGTGCTGACCGCCATCCTTCAGCATCACTCCAGCTAAAAGCAGCAGGGTGTTGGGCTGCCACTGCAGTCAGGGACAGTTGAACCAGATGTGAACTCTCTCCTGCCACTACACAGGCAACCTCTAGGAGAGGCAGGAGGGGTTACTAACCTTTCCTTCCTCACAAGTTTATTCATGGATAATATCCTTCTTTGCCAACATGTCTTCTGACAGAAGGAACTAGAGTTAAAAAAACCTGGCTATAAATTGGTAAGGCCCAAGTGTCACTCCTCCTACTTCCTCCTGTGTCCTTTCACCACCATCACCCCCTGGATGAAAGTTCACAGCTCACTAACAGTGTCTGTAAATGGCAGATCTTTTACTGCTAGCTTTGGCCTCTGCTGAGCTCCCAAATGGGATGGTGTTGCTTGATGGGGTCATCTGTTTACTTAAAACAGGACTGGGATCAAAAGTTCATTTTCATGGACCATTAAAGGACAACGATAACTGCGCCAGCCACTGCTGAGTTGAGCTGGATGTGACTGGAAGGGGAATAACACCATATGCCAGCCACCCTGCTTCTAATAAGATTTATTTCAAGTGCCTTCCCTGTACCTATCAGGGAATATGGAAACAGCCATCATCCGTACCAGTCTACAAGATGTATCAGTAGGCAATATCTGACACATTATCTTCCCCTCAGAGGTCACTAGTGATTCATTACAGCATATTTACAGACATTCCAACAGCCACTTGGATTTGTTTCAATGAATCAGTAACAGTCAGTTTCTGACCAGCAAAATCTTACTCATCTTTCAAATTTTTTGGTCACAGGAAAACTCTGAGACACTTACTGCTCATGTTAAGCATTAAAGTCAGCACTTGTGATCCAGGGAGGGGGTGAGGCAGAAAGAGAAACAAAATGGAAAAGGGTGAAAATTTAAGTAACTTTTGAGTCTCCACACAGCAGAACTGAAAAACCGAGCCAAAATTCACATTGCCTCTCACAGGCAGGCCCATGAAAAGTAGGAGTACTATGACAATGAATGATTTTTGGTGTAAAAGCCTAAGTTATTTAGGCTTTTAAATTGACAGTGGTTTTGCCCTAGTAACCATAAAAGCTCCAGTCCAATCATGACTTAAGCCTAATTTCTACAGGAACACAAAGGAAGACTTCCTTAATCAAATAAGGACACCCAGATCATGCAGCTGACCTATATATCTGCTGAGGCCTGTAAAAACAAAATTCTCCTGGAAATTTGTGGTTTGATTTTTTTTCTAATGGCACGTTTAAATGCTCAGGAGAAAGTAAGGGCTTGGGCCACAAAATCCCACCCTGTCTCCAAAGCTGGCCAATGGCCTGATAGCTCCAGGCAGAGCCAGAGGGAGCCCTGTCTGCAGCTCCATCTCCAGTCCTTCCCATCCATAGAGGGGCTGCCAGCTCTCCAAAGCCAAAGCCTCAGGTCTTTGATAACAGCCTTTTCATAAGGCCTTTCTCAACTCGAGGGTGTTTCTCCCTCTGTAGTATGGTGTGTTTTGACAACTCCATCAAATTCATTAGAACATGCCAAGGAATGATGCCAGACCAGCGTCAACCGGACAAAAATTTGAAAACTGAGAAGGGAGAAGTGGGAAACCCTGGTGGCCTGGGCAGTACCAGCACTGCTCCAGGGACTTCAGCTACGGTCTGTAGATCGCGCAAGTGTCTGGTGGCACCCATTAACTGCTTTCAGCATAACAATGGCCCTTTCTCATCCCTGCCCATCCTCCCTGTCCCAGTTAAATGAGCCATTTCCCAGACAAATAAAGACTGGAGAGTCTGCCTTCACTAGGGGTAGGAGACTGAGGAAGGCAATTCAGACGGGAATGGAGGGAGACAGGGCCACCGTGAGCGCTGCTGAGGGACATGAGGAGAAAGGGGAAGCCGGTACAGGGGAGAGAGGTGCAGGGAGCACGAGGGGAGGTGAACTGCAGTACCCTCTGTACAGTATCTTGCAGCAGGGAAGGGCAGCCACAGTGCAGCAGCAGATAGAAGGGATCAGAGACATGCAGGAGATGAAAAGATGGGAAAGGAGGAAGCTGGTGCCTGCACCCGCTCAGCCTGTAGGAGCTGCAAGGTGCACAAGTGTTGAGTAGAACCAGCAGCAAAGGGCTGGGTTTCCATGCTCCCCGCTTGTAGTTTCCCTCCATCTGAACAAGATGAGCAGTCACTGAGGCACCTACTCTGACCTTGTCACAAGCTGGTGGCCTGACTGCACTTCTGCCCCTTTTCTGCTGTGGCTGCAAGGACAGTGTGTCTGATCAAGAATCTGCTGCTAAAATTCTTATCCTTCCTCCAACCTTCAGGAAAAGCAAGCAAACAAGAAGCACAACAAAAGCAGAAGCCAGGTGGGACACACACTGTGCTTTAAAGGTGGCAGGTTAAACTTCAAGTCCACAGTGCTTCTGTATTTCTTTGCCTAGTGTAGGTAATATGAAGTTTAAAATAATTTTTCGTATTTCTACCTGACTTTATATAGCTAGATGTATAACTATATGCATTTGCCCACATATAGTGTGAATAAATATTTGATGACTAACCTGACTGCAGGTTTCATGCTGCCAGATAAAACAATCAGTTTTAAGGAATTCAGGAATACAAGATGGGTTTATAATAGCTCAATTGTATTTTTGCCACTTGTGCTAAGAACAACTGTTCAAAAACCACAGGCAGCCATGCTAATAGAGCGGAGCCCAGAAGTTGGGCTTAGAGAGCATGAAGTCAGTATATGAAGAAAAAAATAGCAAGACAAATACTTAATTTGTTAAAAGACATTAGGCCAAATCTTCCTCTACAGCAATGCTAATTATAAGAAGCCATTATCAAAATAATTTAAAAAAAAATCTTTGAGTCTGCAACACTCACAACCCAGAGAGAACAGAGAGCATTGCACAAAACTGGGGAAACACATTTGGGAGCATTTTATGGTGGACTTTCTCAAGCATAATTCTCTGCTGATTAGGATGAAGGATGAAGCTGCTCAGTGCTGCAATCAGGACACTATTGACAAGTGCTGACTTAGCCTTCCCTGGATATCTCCTTCCCAGCCCAGCCACTCCTCAACTCCCTGTTACACAGGTACTGATACTTCTGAATGCACTTCTCAGCCTTTCTGCTCGCTGCAGGAGCAAGGAACTCAGCTGAGGGCACACTCAGAGGAAGAAGACTCTCAGGAGAGTTTGTGGCACCGTTTCCCCCTCTTCCACGTGCACTCTCTTTGAAATACCTCTTGTTAATATTGCTGTAACTTTCTTTTCCCCCTAATGCCGTAACACTGGTGTTGAATTTTGATGAGGCAGAACCAGGTGTAGCCCGTGGCATTTATTTATTTAGAAGCAAATACAAAATTTCGGTAACTATTTTGGAGTTATAAAGAAGAACAATAGGTCAACTCCTTCTCTCAATCCAGAATGAGTTCTTATATTTTTATCAGTCAATTAAAGGAAATACTTGACTTGAATCCACAAATGTATTTTTCCTTTTAGATATTCCAGACACTTTTGGTCTTACATTAAAGTTAGCTGGCTCTTTATATAATTCATACAAGTAGCCACAGGCACAAAGAAAAAAAAGTTAATTTCTTAACTGTAGCTTTCCTCTCTTTATGGTTGCAATTTCAATTAACTGTTCTAAATAACTGACAACATGGAATATAAAACATTCCTGCAACAATGTAGGTCTAACAGCAATTACGTTGATTTACTCTGGACCATGTTAAGTTCAGGGAGTAGGATAAAGAGACAAGAGTTTAAAACTTCTTTCACACTGATGTAATAAATTCAGTACATTGCTTTAAAGTTAGGGCAAAATAGCTGGTAACTGAAAGTCAAAAAAACCCCCTTGTTTTGTTTTCCACTGTGATAGAAAACAATAGATTATGGGAAAGTTCTTCAGAAGGTGATCAGAGGAAAAGTTCACCAGCATCTATCATGGACTGTGTCTCTGTGGCCTGCTGGGATAGGAGGGAGGGACATAAAGGTGTCAGCAGTTGAACTGATACGGTAAATCACAGTAGGGTTAGTAAAGCGCGATGGCAGCCTAGTGTAAATGCCTTCAGACTTCTATTTCTTCTCCGAGGTTGTACTCGGGACACGTCCCCTCTTTGTGACCTTATCTCTGGGGCAGTGGGTTGTGCACTGGTCTCTTCTCTTTAGTTTACGAGGGCTAATCCATTTGCAGGTTAATAAAAGGTGAAAAGGACAATCACCAAGGAGCCACCAAAATAAACAAGTACCTTTGACTGCTTAAGGATTCTTGGTTTTCCACATCAGCATGCTCAGCCTGTCTCCTTTCTCTCCTCCTGAATACTTTGATAATAAGTACATCTGCAAACTGTTGATTAAAAAAATTACTAGCAGCATGCAAAGCAGGAGAACAATAAGACAATTCCATAAAAAGTGGATGGTTCTACTTTGCAGGCAAGTAACTGGTCTCTGTAAAATGTACTCTGCTGTGCATGTCCTTGTGGTTGAAATTTGCAATTTTTTCCTAGAAATACCAACTGACAATAGATATTGGGAATGGTAAGATTTCAGAGACCAACATGCTCTTAGTCCCAGTTAAGAGGAAAAGTTCCCTCAGAAATGTCACAAATCTGAGACATTTCATGTCATAAAATGAGCAAAAAGATCATGACATGCCATCACTTCAAGCAAAACGAATGATTTTTCTCTTTACTGCTAGATTTGTAATGCACGTGTTAGCTTGCTGCAGTGCTGTAGGCAGCATCATTAACATCAATAATATATATTTAGTATAATGACACCAAGAGCCAGAGACAGCGGGACAAGGAGGAGGAAAATCACCTGTGTGTCAGGCAGCCCCGGCAGCAGTGTGGTGCTGGAGCAGTGAGGCTGCTGGTCTCACTGCTGGTTCCCCTTTGTTCCCACCCTATCTCCTTCCATTCTTGTCAAAGTTAAGGACAATTCACAAAAGAGGAGGCTATTGCCAGGTCAGGGAGCAGTTTCCGATCACTCTGCGGTTCCTAGGCTTCCAAGGGAAGCTTTGGAGAGAAGCAGCGTGTGTGATGAGTAGGTGTACGATGTAGATTTTAGAGGGGAAGAAAACCCCAACTCTATTCACATAGGCAGGCACTACTCCTGCTAGCAGGACAATATGCAGTCCCTTCCTTGCTTTCCCACAGGATACAAGCAGTTAGTTAATTCAGGAGGGCTCAGATATAAAATAAAGGCTGTTAGGTAAAGCACACCACAGTCTCTTGCTTCTTTACATCAAGTCAGCAAGCCAAGGAAACCAAGACCTACTATAATTCCATGGAAAATTCAGATTAAATCTTGAAACCATATTTGTTCTGATGATATTTTACAAAAGCAGTGTATTTCTGAGATACAGATATACGAAATTGGTATTGACTCCATAGAGCTCAAGCAGCTCTATGGGGAGCTCTATGGGGAGCTCTTGGGATTTTTTTTTGGGAAAAAATCCCAAACCTAAGTTGTTGCTTTTACCCTCAAAATAGCAATTCCTGGAGGAAGCCATTTCACTTAAAGCAGCATTAACAAAGATGACTTAACAAGGCTTGGTAGATGTGTGCCTGTGTGCATCTCCTCCTTAAGTGTACCCAGAGCACTGCTCAGGACCCACATCTCTGTATTGACACCAATATTTTCAGCTTCCCACCACCTCAGAAAGTTATGGGCCTGCCTCCTACCCAAGAGTGCAAATGGTACAGACTGTATTTTGGCTACTTTTATCTCTAGAGAGATCCTGTGAGGGGCCCTCAGCTCTGGAATTTATTCCCCCTTTTGCTCAAAAACAGCCTCCAACAATCTTTGACCTTCTGCGTAAGCTGTGAGGCCCAAATCCAAGGATTTGCTTTGGGAGAAGCATAAGAAAGGTTGGCATTTGTGGGTGTGGTAAGAGAACATGTTGTCTCTGCCTGATTTAGTCCTGAGTTTATAATTTTCTCATGTTGTGCAGTTATCCTGCACAGCAGCGTAGTCTTAACCCATGAATTTTAAGGCTTTCCTAAATGGTCATAAATTGGGGAAAAGAAAAGCATTGAAATCTAGCAACATATGAATGATTGTGTATTTGTGAACAAAATGACCTGGCAACCAAGTACATCATAAGTCACTTTTGCTAAAATGATCCTTCCAGCCTTGCAAATCACACAAGCTCTGCATGTCTCCAGGGTACTGACGGCATACAAGTGAAACTGCAATGTTGGGACTGCTGATAAAGGAACAAATAACACTTTAATTAACTGAGAATACTTAATATCTTGCCCTGCCTATGTTGCAACTGAGAGGCAAGCTGCAAACACCTATTAAAACAGCACTATTATGTCCTACTATGAAAGTTCTGTCTGTCACCTTTTAAATATTTAAATCTCAGATTCTTTAAAAGCTGTTTCCACTGCTTTTACTCTTTGGATGTAAACAGATTTGTTAAATATTTTATTTCTAACCCACCCACAAAGCTACATTCATTTACATAACTTAATGAAGGCTGCATTATTCATTGAACTTCTCATATAGCATTTTTTGTAAGACATTATTAAACAAGTGAAGCAAGCCAGTCTAGTAATGAGTCTTCTCTAAACTTGCTGCCAGTTACATTTCCTTTCTCCTAATCTATCACTCTAATGGTTGCAACTAATAAACTTTTTGAATTTTTGCTGCTAATCTGTATATGTTTTGCATTGCATGCTGGATGTATAACTTGACAGAGAATTTACAATACAAACCACCTGGCAAACAAAACTATCTCAATTAAATGCTATCCAAACCCACCCCACTCTTTTTTTGTTATAACAGAGGACAACAACATGTAACATAGTACCTTTAAGCCATAAATAAATTCACTAATTTGGGCCTGTAACATTCCAGCAGTATATCTCAAACACAAGATTTGTGTCTGCATTTTAAAATTTCTAAATCTTTGCAAAAGTCAGTAGATTGATGTTTAGTTTATGCAAATGTCCTGCATAGCCTTGTAAAATATCCAGTAGTCTTGCATACAATCCTGTTAGACTGTTCTAGGAAAGATGATATGCAATAATTCTCAGGTAAGGAAATTCAGCAATAGGTTGTTTACACATGGGCTATTTAATCTGTGTTAAGACTATATCAAAAGTAATATTGGATTTTCAGGGAGTCTAACCAGTGCAGCTCCCTTTGAGATAGCAAATTTTCAGACTTTATAACTCATAAAATCAATTCCAATGATTAAAAAAAAAATAAATAGAGAGTTGGATCCAGGGTTCTAATTTTATGCACATTAGTTTCTGAAAGACAGGCATATTATTTTATCAGCATCCACCCTGAAAACTTCTGCAGACGTGTAGAATTAACAAAAAACAGCAGTGTTCTGTTCTCAAAGATGGCTAGATGCAGATTTGTAAAAACATTTTTAAAAACTTTATATAGCACTTAGGAAAATACAACTTGAAAGTCAAAGATGAAGTATTTTACATATTATTAAGTTTTTTTTTTGGTACCTCTCCAAAGGTTAATTCTAAATCACTGAACAGAATAAAATAAGAAAACAAACAATAGATTGAAACGGGGTAGAAAAAAGGAAAACCTTTTTGTCAGCCTCTCATCTTGCAAGGTCCAGGAAAAGACTCCTGTAAAGAAAGAAATATAAAATAAAATAATATAATATAAAATAAAATAAAATATTCAAAACCTTAAGCACACAAGACTTCAAATTATATTGTCCCTTGAATAGGTGCTTCTATGAACCATAACGAAGGAAAATCTTTCCCAGCTCAACTGCTAAAAGCAACATGCAAGTAACATGCCTTTGTTTCGCAAGGACAAAATAAATAAACCTGATCAAGTTGTTTTTAATCATTTCCAATGAGTCTTCAGCATTTTTTTTCTTAGTCATATAACCTCTAGCAAAATTCACTTTTACCTGTTTTGACCTTATCTGGAAATACTCATACCTTTCAATCAAGTATTGATTTATCAAGTAGCATTCCTCAATGCCAATTTACATCAGTGTAATTCTTAAATGTCCTTTTGATTAAAGAATAGATAAAACTGTGTGTTGTTAAGAACAACACATTCAGCACTGAACAGATAGCTCAGAAATTCTAAGCTTTAGAGATGCTGCTGGCTGGCAGAAGCTGTTACTCACATGATTTTAGGAGAAGTGTGGGTTCTATTAACTCACCTTACCCTCAGGGAAGAACCAGCATGCTACATATAAATCATGGCTTTTTACTCCAGGACCAAAGCACTGCACCTTCTAAATTGTCTGTGATTTCTCGAAGAGAGACCTGGTCAAATATTTTTCTTTTAAATAACAGGCTAACCAAGAGGAGGAATATGAAATACCCTTCCTCCTGTCTCGGTGCAGCACCCCAGCAAAAACTATGCTCATGTGGGGAGCTGGAATGAGGACCTGGTCTGCCCAAATAGCAATTAATTTTTTGATAGGTAATTTTTCAACAAAATCAGTTCCTGGACCCAGCATTACAAGAGGGGTGGGGGCTCAGGGTGCAGCAGACAGGCAGCACCTAAACAGCAACCACAGCCTCAGCATGTGCCCACCCCAGCCTCTGCTGAGCAGGCAAAGCTACACTCACAGCAGAGCTCACCTGAAACTGGTCTGCAGCCAGCATCCAAGCTGTCAAAATACAGCTGCATGCAGGAGATTAGCAGGGGTTGTAAAACCTGCTCAAGAAGTTGGGCAAATATTTTAGCAATTAACCCACACTGAGCTCGGTTTTACTGTAGCTGCACTGCTACCATTTCTCAGGATAGCTTGTTTAAAGCTAGCTCCAGGATGCCTAAATTGCACAGCAGTGACAGACTGCTTAGCTACAGAGATAAATTATTACAGGGGCAGTACCTAACATAGGTTACGTTGTCATGATTTACAGCAGCTGAGGATGTGCCCCCAGATGTCCAGACAAAATCAAATTAAGTATATGATTCTTTTTCTTCTTCAAACATAAAAGCCATGCAAACTTGACTCAAAACCAAAAATGAAAGACTTGCATGTATGACCTTAGACTTACACTGTGAAAGTGTTTGTATTCTCCAGACAGCACTTAGGTTCCCATTCTTTATAGAAATAAAATAGAAACTAAAATAATATGAAGACCATGCAAAAAGTTCCCGCATATAAAAGATTTTAATTAAAACCAAACAAAACATTTAAAGAATATCAACATCTATTTGGATTTGGAGAATGTTTTGATGTTACAGAAAAAATGTTAGTAAAGAATACCAAGACAAGAGTCCTGCTGTTCTCCAGACTCCAGATCACCTCCAAATTAGGATCAAGGTTTGAGATTTTCCACTACTATATTGGTAATAAAGGGGTCTTAAACTGAGGTTATTCGTCAAGTCTCTGAGAAACATAATGGTACAAGAGGTTTGCACAGAAAAAAATATTTAAGATTTTAAACATTGTCAAGAAGACTCAGGTGCAATTTAAAAAGAATGCATTTTGGGGCTACAAAAAATTGAATATAAAAATTATTGATAGTTATATGTAAGCTGTATCTGAAGCCATATGTTAGAAGCTCCCATGTTTAAAATGCTAGCTGGAAACATAGCAAATGCATTATAGAAATACCCCTTAAAAAAATTCCAAACCTCATAGATGCTATTAAGCACCTGCAGCTATTTTGGGCAACTTAGCTCCATCCTTAATTTTGATCTTGGGAGAACATAATAAAAAAGTGACTGTTTTCCAGAAGCAAACAAAAAAATTTAATTATTCTATATGGTGCTACAAGTGCTCATGACACTGAATTACATTGGTTTACTTTGTAGATGTTTATAGAGCCAGCCTATGTTGTTTGACTTTTGAGGGAAGACTAATAGGTGTAGTAAGCAGGGGTGGCCACAAAATCCCTTATGGCTAAGCCAAAATAGGGGTCATGCCTAGGGCATTTTATCTGCCCTGCTTACACACCCCTGGGGAATTGCATCTCAACAGTTGATTCTCTGTTAATCAATTCACATTAGTGCCTGCCTTTTAGTTTTCAATTTGCTGAATTCCAGGAAAGAAGTTCTTAAACCAAATGCATGCTCTATCTCTGACCTAGTCAGAGCTGTTGCATTTCAAGGAGAAAGAAGCACATTTTATTTGCTCTACGAGCTGATAAGAGACACCTTCGTAAGTAAAGATTCATAGCCAGCAAGCTCAACACACAACAAGATTCTGTGGTGTGTTTACACAGGTCAGCAGTAATATGGGAGGAGAGGACATTTATGGAATTTTTTTCCTCAACTAGCTCCAGAGAAAGACTTATGTGACATTATTCTGCTTTCCTTTTCTTTCTTATTTACTGTGGCTCAACATGATGTGCTTGATAAGGAGACCTGTAGCACTTGCCATCACTCCAAGCAGTTTTCAGCAAGCATGTGGTTTTGTACTATTCTTGCATTTACAAGCTAAAATTTATAACAATTAACTACTCACAAGCAACTATACGTGAAGGAGGGAGAAGTTATGAACACAAAAATAGCAAATACCTCATTCACAATAGCAGATCTGGCTTTACATCCAAACTCTAGAGCCACATCCATTAAGTTACTCTCTAGCATACACACAGATCTTCATACAGAGGATCATCAAAAATAAACTTTATTATCAAACTTAAAAATTCACACATTAAACACACAATCTAGACACAAATAATACTGAAAACATTCTCAAACAATAACCATTTCAGGTAATTTGGATGAGTAGCTAGTTACCATTGTTTTGAATGCTTTTCGGATATTTCTTAATATATACACCATCCTGAAATGTCTTCAAATGCTTAGCTGGCAGCTCTCAATGATATTTTTAAATAGGGGAAAACTTAAACTTATTTCTATAGAAATAACATTATCTAATTATGAATCAGAGACCCATAATTGTAGTGCTTGGGGGAAAAAATATCATAGCCTCTTGAAATACTTAGAAGACATAAATAACTATTGTACATTTACAAGTTTTAAATATTTAAAGGCCTTTGTTACTATAAAAAGTTACTATGTACATATTAAATGCTGTATAGAAATCCATTTGGAGGTGAGTGTTGAGCTCTCAGATTTGGCCGCTGAAACCTATGAATTTGGTAGGCAGATTGTCCACAGGGTACACTATGGGGCCCGTTTTCATTGTAGGAGGTCCATTCAGCAGCTGCCAGTCACAGCTCCGAGCCAACTCCACTGTAAATATTTTTAGAAGGACTTTTGCAAACTCTTTGCCCACGCAGCTCCTCAAGCCCCCACCAAAAGGAATGAAACTGAACCTAGAGGAGTCCTCGGGAGATGGAGACATGAAGCGATCTGGGTTAAATTCTTCCTTGTTGGTAAAGAGATCTGCCACATCATGTGTATCACAGATACTGTAAATAACATTCCAACCTTTAGGGATTTGGTAACCCTATAAAAAAGAACAGAAAGGAGATGTGGAGCACCTTGCTGTGTTAAATAATGTGAAGTGACAGAACAGGACACATCAGTGCACCCCACCTCCCCTCCTGGCTTCCTGCAGGTCACTCTAAGGCAGACAGGCTACATGAACACAAAATACTTTGCAGCTGCTCTGAGGAGCTGTGCCCAAACCTTGCTTACATTTAGCTCAAGGGTCTTGAGTGCAATCCGAAATCCTCCAGGAACAGGCGGGCTCAGCCTGAGGGTCTCTTTGATGACACAGCCTGTGTACTTCAGCTGCTCCAAGACCTCCATGTCCAGCTGCTTCTCTTGGTTGGAACTGCACAGTAACCCCTAGAAAGGAAAATGCTGCCATGACATTCATGAACCACACAGCCAGGGGCTCCTGGCACTGCAAAGCAGCTGCCCTCAGCTACAAGCAGTATTTTCCTGCCACCCCTAAAACTAGGGCACCACCTGGGTCAAAGGGAGCTCTGTCTGGGATACCTGTCCTCGAGGTACCTTCCTCCCCCTGCCCCCTCCTGTGAAATGCCTCTGGGGAAGACACAAACCTTGACCTGCAGCTCTTTCCTCACTTTCTGCAGGACTTCATGGTGGAGCCCTAGGAAGGCGATCAGCGACGTGGCAGCACTAGCAGTGGTTTCATGGCCCCCGAACAGCAGCTCTGTGGCAGACTCCTTCAGCTCCTTACATAAAGGATAGAAGAGGCATAAACCAGGCCTTGAACACAGAATCTCTACCAGGCCTACTCAACCACTGCAATGCTGTACATCATTCCCAAACTGGAACAGACACCCAGGGGTCTGGATGTAGGTGGTTGGTGGTGCTTATGCTCCCTGTAGACATGTCTCCCCATCCAACAGCCTGACTGCAGCCTCTGCACCCTAGTCCTCAACACTAGCTGGTTTAGTTCATGGAGAGAGAGAGCATCTCCTGCTCTTCTCTTTTGTCCCCACAAGGTAAGTGTGATGTTCTTAGAGGGCCTGAGGGAAAGAGGTTAATCCGGTCCTGGGGAACCTTACCTGCATGTTGAGCTGCTCGCCATTACGCTGTGTGTGCTCCATCAGCAGCTGCAGTGCATCCTTGTAGCCACCCTCAGGCTCCTTGCGGGCCATCTTGGCACGGATGTTCTCCTCGATCTTGGCATGGATGATGTTGCGTGCCCGCAAGCCCTGACCAAGCAGGAGGGAGAGCAGTTTGGGTCTTAGACAGTACTGCCATCCCTCCCCCGCTGATTCCCCCGTGCCCTGGCCCGCCGTGAGCCTTACCCGGTAGAGCCCACTGAAAGGCACATCGATGGGCAGGGAGAAGAGGTTGCGGATCATCTCCTCGAAGGCCTCGACCAGCTGCTGCTCGCCGTCGGGGCTGGCCTGGCGGGGCTGGAAGCCCAGCAGGATTCTCATGGCAATGCGAAACATGAGGCGCTTCACCTCGGGGTACACGAGCAGGCAGGGCCCGGCGGCGCCCAGCCACCGCGCCAGGCAGGCGCTCACCTCCTCCTGGATGACGGGCACGTAGTGCTGTAGGGCGTCCCGGGAGAAGGCACGCATGATCACCTGCCCGGGGGGACGAGGAGGAACGGGACAGAGGCTCAGCCGCCGCGCCCGAGGCGACCACGCCCGCTCCCCGCCCGCCGTCGGCCCGTACCTTTTTGCGGTGCTTGTGCTGCCCGTTGTGGAGGTTGGAGAGGCAGCCCGAGCCCAGGATGGTCCGCACCGAGGCGGGCCACTGCACGGAGACGAGCCGGTGCTCGCCCAGCAGGATGTGCCGCACGTTCTCGGCGCCCATCACCCGTACCGTGGGCCGCCCAAAGAGGTGAGTCTTGTAGATGAAGCCGTATTTCCTGCGTTTCATCTGCAGGAATTTCCGCCTCTAGACAGGGGATGAGAGGGGGGAAATGATAAAATAAATTTTAGAAAGCATAAGAGGAAGAGGCAGGGAGAGCAGCTGTTTCCCACCTGGGCACGGGAGCCCGTCAAAGTTGCCGCTCATCTCCCTCCCCTGCAGCCCGAGGAGCTCTGGCTCCAGAGGGGCGCCTCTCCGCTCCCCACGCCATCGCCTGGCCTTACCTGCAGCACCAGCTGCAGCGTCTCCCCGAAGAAGGGGAGCCCCATGGTGCCCGGGGGCAGTGGGAGCGGGCAGCTGGGGTCGCGGCTGCTCACGCAGTACAGGTCCCAGAGCTTGACGGCAGCCAGAAAGAGTAGCAGGGGCAGCAGAAAGGTGCACAGGGCGCTAGCGACTAGGGCGGAGAAGCCCATGACTGGGGAGCGACTCCCGCCCAGCCCCCCGGGAGCTCTGAGTGCGCGGGCTGGGCTCGCCGCGGGCCGCCTTTTATACCCTTCCCAGGTTGCTGCCCACCCCTACCTTGGTCCGATAAATTAGTTCACCCAAAGTTCATCTTTAATTGCGGATTGCGGCCTAGCTCCTCCCCTCGAAATCTTTAACTATTTGTTTTGCGTAGTGCATCCTAGCCGCGGCAGACCGCTGCCGGGGAAGGAAAGGTGCTGTCGGGGGCGGCGGCAGCGGCCCCGGGCTCGCTGACCCTGCACCGCGCTCGGCGAGTGGGCTGCGGGACGCCGCCGACAGCTGACAGACGGTGGTCGGCCACCACCGCCTCCTCGTCCTTGGATTTATCGCCGATGCTTTTTCGAGACCAGCGGTTGTACCCAGAAANGCCACAGCTGCTGCCAATACACTTTTTTTTCTTTACGGTTTTTATCTTTTCCCTCCCTGTTACTTTTGCTTTGTTGTTCCCAG
>VXBC01006029.1:957350-967497 GCA_013399945.1 Ploceus nigricollis | reverse complement strand
CGGGCTCGCTGACCCTGCACCGCGCTCGGCGAGTGGGCTGCGGGACGCCGCCGACAGCTGACAGACGGTGGTCGGCCACCACCGCCTCCTCGTCCTTGGATTTATCGCCGATGCTCTTTCGAGACCAGCGGTTGTACCCAGAAATTCCCGCGCCGGCACCCGGCAGCCCGGCTGTCCGGAGTCACCTACCCTGCGGCGCTACTGCCCGGTGCCGATGCACTCTGCAGAGCTCCTGCGTCCGCCCGCTACCGTCGTCGGCTGGGAACGGGGAGGGAGCGGCCGGCCCCGGGAGACACGGGGCCGGGACCGTGGGGCGGCCGGAGCGGACGGTCCCCCGTGCTGGGGCAGCCCGGAGACCCCCTGAGCAGAGCCGCAGCTGTGCCAGCGCATCGGCGGAGGAGCCTCCGCTGTCCCCTGGTTCACCTCGAAAGGCACGGCTTGTATTTCTGCCGGCCGTAGAGGAAGGAGCCGCCGGCAGCAGTCCGTCCCAGCCTCCCGATGCAGGTTCAAGCTCGGGTCACCGAGGGAAAAGAAGGTGAGCGCGGAAAGGAAACACCAAACTCGCCGTTCCCAGCTCCTCTCCCCGGGATCCATTGCCCACCCTCNTACACTTTTTTTTCTTTACTGTTTTTATCTTTTCCCTCCCTGTTACTTTTGCTTTGTTGTTCCCAGACAAGCTCAATAAACGCTGGAAGTTTTGTGTGTGTGTCTATGTAGGGGAGAGGGAGATGTCACTTTTAATCAATATTTTTCTAACAATCAACGCATCACACGAGACCCGCCCTCTTCTTACGATGCCTTGTTGAAGCGGGGCTGCCCGCCTCCGCAGCCCCTTACCCAGGAGGGAACCCCCCGGAGGGTACTCTCCCGGCCCTGGGGGCGGTAGCCCCTCGGGGTTCGCCGCGGGCCCGGCCGGTTCCGCGGAGCCCGGCCGGCTCTGGCCGGGAGCGGCGGCCGCGCCCTGACCCGGCGCTCTCCCCTTGCCGGGCGCTGACCTGCTTGTGACCTACAACACGGACCGTGACATCTGCGTGAACCCGGCCGGCAACCGCGCCAAGTTCACTGTCTATCAAAATAACGAGATACGGTGGCCTGAGCACCGATAATTGCCACAGGAAGGCTTTATTATCTTCCCAGCTGTGTATTCCCCAGCCATCGGCTTGAAAAGAATCAAATGGTAAAGAGTGAAAGGGATAATTAAAAACATCTTGGAAGGGGGTCAAGAAATTAACAGCCTAATATGAACAAACTTTGATTACAAGTAACAATTATTACACTTCATTTGTAAATGCTCATGTTTATCTGCAAACAAAATCAGTTTATCAGTTTCTTTTTGTTTCTTTTTTTTTTTTTTTTTTAACTAGATTCATGTTACATTTTTCAGCGGGCTTGTTGGCGCTGAGGGTAATTTTTAAGTGCGCTGCTGGAGGAGCCCTGACCTTCCTGCACAGGGTGCCGGACGCTGCAGGCCCAGCCCTGCCCAAGCCCTGCCCGCGGTGAGACCCTGAATCGCCTGCGGTCTCAGCCAGCCAGCAGCTCCTGCTAATTAAAGTTAGTCATTGCCACTTGCAGCCACCATCTACTGATTTAACCTCTGATAGGCAAAAAGATTCACCTTTCAGGACAAGGTCAGGAGGGCCAGAGGCTCTGGTTCACTACAGGGTCGACTTGCCAATACCACTTATCTCAGCCCTGCAGTTCAACCTCTTCCAGATTTGACTTGCCGCGTTTGGGAGCTAGATTTCTGCCCGAGGTAGAGTGGTGGTCGCTGCACAGCCCTTGACAGTCAATGCCAGCACACGCCCTGCTGCAGTGCCCCAGCGCAGACAGCCAAGGGGGATTGGCCAGGGCAAGGCCATCTCTAGCACCAAAGTAGAATGATGATAGAGTTTCAGGAGACTGGAGAGCTCCCCAGAGCCTTTCCAAAGGGACACTGTCTTTGTGCCATGTTTTGGCCCTCACAGGTCAAACTGGTCCTTCACACAGAGCTCACAACACCATCAGGCATGGGATGCTCTGGAGGGACAAGGAGGATTATTTTCCCAGTGCATTCACACAGAATGCATGACAGTGGGGAGTAGAAGTGAAGCTGAAAGAAATGTATAAACACCAAGGACCTGGGTCCAGCTCTGTTCTCAGTATACAAACAACAGGACTCACTTCATTTTATTTTACATGGGAGAGAAATACCCTATGGGGTAGTCAAAAGCCATCTGAAAGGGTGCCCTCAGAACCCACAGTTAGCCTCGGGTACCACCCCCTGGATGGATGCATGGAACTGCTGTCCTGACACTTTCCCTGGCAGAGCTGGGCTGACAGAGGTGACAGTCAGTCTGGCCAGCCAGCCAGCTACCACACGGCCTGTGTCACCTTGCAAATGTCCCCTCTGCAATGTGAACAGCATCATCAGGAACAAGGGACTTTCTACCACAAATCAAACATATTCAGAAATGTCTCCTTTCTAAACATTTCTTCCCCAAAGCCCCCTTCCCCTGCTTCAGTCCAATCCCATGGGCAAGCTGTGGCTGGGGAGAATATCCTGGGGGGACCTCAGAGATGGCTTCATGGCAGACCCCAAGCAACAGCACAGTGCTCAAGCACAACATACACAGCTGCTACTAGTGGGTGAATAAGAGATATCCTCTTTGTGCCAGCTCTAATGGGAAGTGCATGAATGAGATTAAATATTTACAATAAAAAGCACTTTACACCCTATTATTCTAGCTAGAGTTGATGCCAGGGATTGGGCAACTCTGGTTTGTGTTTTCCTGCAGAGCCCTCAACCTTCCCTCTTGTTTCATCTAAAATGCTACAGTGTGCAGGATGTTTGTCCTGCCTCTCCTATAACACACCTACAGGAGATAACCCTGGGAGTCTTAGCTGTGGGTCTGGGAGTTTTGCTCCCCATCCCTGGTAGCTGGGGGCCTGTAGGGGGCAGGGGCTGACTGAGCCCCCATGGCATATGCACCCTGCCAGCAGCTTCAGCAGGTTTTGCCCCAGTGCTCAGGAGTGGGACTCTGCAGGACACCCTACTGCAGCACCCTGTACACCCTACCAGCCTGTACACCAGGAGAGTAAAAATAGAAAGACCTTTAAGGTTTTGTTTGGCAGTGACCCAGTAGCATTCCCAGCCTGGGGCAGCAGAGACCTGCTCCTGGCAGCTGTGGAGGGGCATCGGCCCCAGGGCTGAGGGGAGCAGTGCACCCCTCACTGGCTCAGGCCTCGTGGCCTTGGCTGGGCTGCAAGGGGTGGAAGTAGAGGTGCAGCCCATCATCAACAGGGTGCACGATGGGCACGGTCTGCATGGTGGGGTAGCCAGGGGTGGCCAGCTCCCAGCGGGCCGTGCTGACCAGCTCAATGGCCAGCAGCTTGAGGATGGCCTGTGCCAGCTCCTTCCCGATGCAGCTCCGTGCCCCTCCACCGAAGGGGATGTAGTGGAACCGGCCTGCAGCCTCTGGCTGGCCGGCACTGAAGCGGTCTGGGTCAAAGCTGCTGGGGGGGCTCTGGTAGACAGCGGCTGTCTCGTGTGTGTCACGGATGCTGTACATGATGCTCCAGCCTTTGGGGATCTGGTAGCCCTAGGGAAGGCAGAGAAGAGGGAGGAGAGGACTGTTACATACCTGTGCTACTGGAGCTACTGGAGCTACTGGAGCTACTGGAGCCTGCAGACAGCTCCACTGCACTGCCCACCTGCTCTACAGTTCCTTTTCTCCCCAGCCCAGCTGAGACCCACAGAGGTTGCTGGGTGCCACTTCCCTTTGAGCTACACTGCCAAGCACCACCACTGTGCGGGACACAGGGTGCTTCCTCACAACGGCAGGCACCAGCTCTTTAGCAGCCTGCCAGAGTGTGAGGCACTTACATCGAGCTCAAAAGTCTGCAGTGCCGTCCTGTAGCCTCCGGAGACTGGGGGCAGCACTCGCAGCACCTCCTTAATCACACAGTCCAGGTAGCGCAGGCGGCTCAGCTTCTCCAGGCTGATGTCTGCGGTACAGTGACAGCTTTGCCCTGGTGGTGCTGGGAGCTGGGGGCCAGGACAGGGGTTGCTCCGGGGGACAGTGGGCTCCAGCAGGGCACTGGGCTGGAGGGAATCTTCCTCCACTGGGGCTGGGGGCTGGCTCTGGTCCTTGTGAATGTCTTTGGCCACGAGGTGGGAAAGTGGTTTCTCTCTGTCCCTGCTCTGGATGGTCAGGGTGTCCAGGCAGGGTCCTGCAGGGGAGCACTCACTCTGCTGGTACAACTCATGGAACATCAGCTCCTGCCTTATTTTTTCAATCACTGAGGGGTGCTTCAATAGCAGGAGGATCAGAGAGGTGCTAGCGCTAGCCGTGGTGAAAAAAGCAGCAAATATGAGCTCAATTGCTGATTCCTGGGAGAGGAATGAAAATGACAAGTTTGAATAACATTTCAAAGTGATTGTGTCTCAGACTGTTCTCACCTTTTGCAGGTTTTGCCCCTTTGCAGGGTGTTCTGGCCCCCACTCTGCTCTCCTCAAACCTGCACCCATCCTGGGTTGGCAGGGACCAAAGCATTTCTGTATGAACTGGACATCCACTTGCCAAGTGACTGCTGCAGAACCACAGCTGGAATGAGTACACATTACCTCCAATCCAGCTCTTCTGAGCTTTCCTCACAAGATTTACCAATTTCAAGGCAGCACTTTAGCATGCATTATATCACACTGAGTGAAGTCCATTTCAAGTATTATGCTTTTTATCATCATCTGCCAATTCCCCGCTGCACCCAGCTTTTACTTTTCTGTCCAGGCAGTGGATATGGGCAGTGGTTTATGCACAAATTCTAGACGTGCTGGCAGCTAAAATGGGTTACATTTGATCCATCTCCAGTTATGATTGATCTTATCTGGGAGGGGACTCAAGGCAACAGTCAAAAGCATTAAGACCCCTGCTAGAGCAGGTCAGCTGGGAAGTGCTGTAGCCAGCAGGGAGCACACACCAGGCAAAGGATTTGCTTGCTTTTCAAGCTGTACAGTCTGAAACACAACAGAGTTCCCAGTATCTCCACAGCAGATGCATCTGTAACAAGTTAGGAAGTTAATCAGCTCAGATACATAGACCACAGCAGTCAAATCTGTAATATGTGCCTTGCCCAAGGTCAGGGGTCCCCTCGTAGCCTCCCAGCCTTTGTGGGACTGTTTGCAGGGTCTACATGGAACAGCACATGCCAGGTTGCTGGGGGCTGTTTGCAGCACCCTCTGACCAACTTTTGCAAATGGTTTCCCAAAAGTTAAGGGGTGCCCAGAGCCAGTTCATGGCATGACTCATCTCTGACAGCAAACATAATGTTTAAACCTACGGCACCATCTGAAGGTGCCAGTGGCTGCACAGCACAGGGCTGGGAGTGCTGAGGCCAGAGGCCAGAGACAAAAGCCAAGGAGTAGCCAAAGGGAGGAGTACCAGGAGCTGCCCCCCTGGAAGGCCTGGGACCTGACTGGTATTACAGAGCACTAATTGCTCCAGCCGAGGGGCAAAGAGGAGCAAAATCCCCCAGGGACACAGAGTAGTTTCCTTTCACATGACTGTGTCTGGACTTCCAATTGTTCTGACACAACCGATTCTAGAGAGATGAAGCCACAAACACAGAGAAGAACACTTGAAGATTGAAGGTACTTGGATTCAAATCTGATGAAGTTAAGGATAATGTAACAAAGATTACTCTTTGCTACCATCCCTAGTGCCATATATTGGCTGGTCTAGATGCTATGGCAAAGTGCAGCTCTCAAGGGCATCTTTCAGCTGAAATAAAACCCCTGGAACAACAGATCCCTGTCAACCCCTATCACACCTCCTGCAGGCATTAGCAGCAATTTTTACATTCACAAGGTAGCAGACACAGATGAAAAGAAACCTCTCAGTTCCACCACATGCAATTAAACCCCAAGATATTTCAATAGCATGCAAGGAATTTAGGGCAAGCTCTTAGGTTTGAAATAACAGCCCTTATGCTCCTTGCATCAACCTCTGACAGTGCTGCTGCAGAACTTGTGTCACAGCTGCTGTCACAACTTTCCCTCCCTGCTTCTACAAGACCAGCAGAACCAGTGACTGGAAGGCAGGATATTCCCAAGCTTCTTCACCAGTACTGTCCCTGTCCTGGGAGGCAGAATGGGCAGCATTACACCCAGCCAGTGACAGGATTATTATGCAGGACAGGATTTTTAAATCTTCCCAAGGTTTAAAATATTTTAAAACAGTATTGTTGGCAAAGCAACATCTTTTTAATTACCTTTACATTTCAAGGGCCCTGGTGAGTTCATGGCAGCAGTGTATTTAAGAAAATTTCTGGGAAAACTGTCTTTCCAGATCATTTGAACAAAAAGCAGATTAGTGACTAGCTTGTGCCAGTGTCTGGAGTGTCTCTCAAAGACAGATATATCCACAACTCTGAGACAGCTTTGGACTTTTTATCCAATTACACGGTTTCATTAAATGAGACCTCCACTACTGTTTTATTAGGGTGGAGAATATTGCCATAATTGCAAGCATAGGCAGTTCAATTTGAAAGTAATTTATGTACCATAAAGGTACATAACAACATATGAATATATTATAATTTGAATCAACTGGCCCAAGGTTGCTGCCATGTCACTCAGTCTATGTTACATTTAATATCTCCTTATTCCATTTGTGGTCAGAGCCAGGGACATGATGAGAGATTGTGAAATTATTCTTGTATAATATTCATGTGAATACTAACAGAGATTAATTAATCTTAATCAATCACATTTTGACTCTGTCAATTATTTTTAAAAATTACATTATAATAAAACATTGTTAGAATAAATAATGTAATAAATCATTATAATAAATTTCATTTAGTCATATATACTGGTTCTAATTATATCTAATAGTTGCTCAAAGTTTTTCAAATATTTTAGATTTCGATATTGCATTTTTACAAAATATTTATAAAACATTAGTCTTTGTATAGTTATCCTGAAATACTTAAATGAATAGTAAAACTACCTTTAAACTATATTCAAGTAAAACTACCTTCAGACTATATCCAGCTGCTATACCCATGCAAAACTGCTTCAAAACTTGTTATATAAATGCAATGTCACCTATCATTCACTGATACCAAGTGACCTGGAACTATGAATGATGCACTACTAATGACAATTTTTTTTCCCAAGATCTTTGGCAAAATACTTGTCACATTCACTTGGTGGTTTTGGCTCAGTAAAGACTACTGGGTTCATCCCTATGACACAGCCATACATCATATTTCATCATAGCAATCCACAAGCTACATGATCTGATGAATGAGGAGGTGATAGGGAATGACCTGGAATCCATCGCTGCGTCCCTGGTCCTATTCTGGTTTATCATCTCAGAAATTTCTGGGCTCACAGCCCTAAGGAGTCCAGTGATGTGATCTACACTCTGCCCTAGGCTGGTGCTGGGCTGTGTTTGAGAAGCACATAAATAGCTCTGAATATTTCCAAGAGAGTGTCCTGGAGGTTACTGAGTGCACAGACGTGCAGAGCCTTAACACAGCCACATAACCCTACCAGCTTCCTACATCAGGCTGAAGGCTGGTGGCCATGAAGAGGAAAGGTAGAAGGGGCAGTCATTCCCTTTTAAAAGGGTCCCTTCTAATGCAAAGAGACACAAGGCTACAAGGGCATAAGAGTGTGCCGAGTGCAGGAGCTGGTGTCCTCACTGCCGGTAAGAGAGGGGCAGGAGCCAGCAGCTGGGGATGGTCCCCACACAAGCCTCCTCCTGGCCCTCAGCCCATGTCTCTCAAACAGCCACCGAGTCAGGAGTGGCACTGCAAGGCAGAGGTTCTCCTTACCTTTAGCTCCTGCATGGTGAATTCTTTGCCGTGCTCCCTGGCACTGTTCATTATGAAATCCAGAGCATCGCTGTGGTCTTCTGGGTTGTTTCTCTGCAGCTTTTCCTGTATAGCCTTCTCCATAAACTTATGTAGCATGTCCCGTGCTTTGATTCCCTGTGAGAGGCACACACAGTTCAGCAGAACCTTAGGAACTACCCCCCTCTGTAGAGAGACCAGGGGAACCCAAGTGTAGCGATCCTTAATCCCAGGACCTGTAACAGCAAGAACTGTTTAATCTGCTGCCCAGCCCCAGAGCCTTGCAAGAGGCAGCAGTCTGGGGGGAAATGCTGCACATTCTGTTGCCTTGCTGTTGTGAATCAAATGCAACAAGTCCCAAGAAACTCTCTGGGAGGAAAAGACAGCAGTAAACCCATGCTACCAAGTTCAGAGGCATCTGCACTGAGCAAATCTACACTTGTGTCAGGTCCAAAAAAGCTTATTCCAAGGGACAAGAAAAGGTAACAAGAAAACTGAGTCCAGACAGCAAGGCACAAATGGTTTTACAAGGGTATAATGGATAAAAACACATTCATCACAGTCAGCTCATCTTCAGGTGTGTTGCACTCCAGTGCAGCAAAACTTTCATATAAGATCTCAGCAAGTGAAGTGATCAGCAATGCCTTTGCAAAGTGGGATGGCTGGAGTCACAGAGCGTATGACTCTCTATAAAAATGTCTCCTGCAAAAGCCAGAAGGACCAGAAATTTGAAATTAAAAATGGCTATGGCCAAATATTGGGAAGAAGATACAAAGGCTCAGATCTGAGGTGGGAAGGATTGGACAAAGTAAACAGGGCAGGGCGAAGAGAAAGACAAGGGGACCTAAAGGCAAGTTGAAGATGTTGGTCTGGGGCCAGACAGGCTTTGGCTGACCTGAAAGAGGGCAGGAGGGATGAAAGCTCATACTGATGACAACCTGCAAAGGGAAACTGGACAGGGAAAACAAGAGCTTTGATGAAGAGTAGCAGGGAGGCTGGGGGAGAACTGGGACTGGCTGGGTAAGGTCCAACCGGGCAGAGCTCACAGTGGAAATAAGAGATGAAGGGCTAAAGTGAACAGGAGACTTCAGCTGTGGTAAAGGTGGAGAACCCAAAGCCAGAGGAGGGAGGAATGGGAGAGGAAGAATGGTACAGAGGATCTATACCTAGAGCAGGAGTGCGCAGAGGCAGGTGAAGAGGGGCAGAGCAGCAGGGAAGAAACTGCAGGTTGAAAAAGGCAGAGGAGACTGTCCCTCTCCCTGGGTTGTCTCTGGGCTGCTGGACTACAAGGGACTGAGGACCATAAGAGGGTCTTAAGTTCCCAGCCTGCCTGAGTTTCAGAGGAGGTGCTAAGCTGAGGTGTCTTTGTGCTTATGCCCACAGACCCCTCTGCCATGGGCTGACATGAGTTCAGATGGGATAAGATGGGACAGGGTCAGACATGATGGACTCACCAGAGGCAACATATGGGATGAGGGAGAAGAGGAGCCCCATGCTGTACAAAGACCTGGAGCCAGTGCCCAGAGGTGTTGGAAGCCAGCCAGGAGCAGGTGAGAAGTGCAGAGAGAAGGGGAAATGGCTAGGGTAAGTAAGACACCAAGCCCTCAGACCTAGAATGGGGTGTTGCAGATGTCCTGGCCCATTAGAAATGTCCCTTGGTGGGCCTAGGGACAGGGGGTCTGTGCCGCCAGGGCCCAGGCCCTGCCCCCGGGCAGAGGGAGCAGTGCAGGCGGCAGTACCTTGCGCAGCCCACTGAAGGGTATGTTGAGGGGCAAGGAGAAGAGGTTCTCCACCAGCTGTTCAAAAGTTTTGGCCAGATCCTTGAACTGCTTTTCCTCCAGGCGGAGCCCCAGCAGAATCCGAGCTGCAATGCGGAAAGTTAAGGTTTTAGCGGAGGAATAAACTGCGATAGAGCCTGGCTCCATGCACCAGCCCCGCAGCTCCCAGCTCACAACCTTCTGGATCCGCGGCAGGTAGCTCTCCAGGGCGGCACGGCTGAAGACTCTGGCCAGGATCTAGGAGGAGAAGGGGGAAGACAGGCAGGTAGTTAAAGCAGGGGGAGCACACATGCCACCGAGGCCCAAGCCTGGGCTGGAGATGCTGCCTGGGCTGTGTGCCCTGTCGGTGTGGCTGTGAGGCTCACCTTGCGGCGCTGGCGGTGCAGGTCACCAGTGGAGCTGAGCAGAGTGTGGGAGCCCAGGATGATCTGGGTGCTTTGGGGCCACTGTGTGCTGACCAGCGTGTGCTCACCCAGCAGGATCTTGCGGATGTTCTCAGCGCCTGTCACCCGCACCACAGGCCGGCCCAGGAG